>JAABOM020059654.1:0-47933 GCA_011800125.2 Solanum clarkiae
TGGAAGAATCACCTAGCCAGGGTCGATCCTATCACGGGGGGTAGCCTAAGGGGTTAAAGGAAAAGCCTAGCCAGGGCTGATCTCGATATAGATTTATCAATGATTAGCTGGTCATTTGTATTACATATTGTGCACAGACTATACAGTAAAGGTAAACTAATAAAAAGAACATAAAGTACATAATCCCACAGTATAACTAAAGGTGGTCACTTATCCTACACCAGTGCATAGTCACATTTGAGTTGTTACTTCATGTACAATATTTCCTGCCTTAGATATTCAGTACATTATCTCGTACTAACATCCCTTATGGGGGACTTGCATTTCATGCTGCAGGTACAGGTTCTAGTAGATCTCCCCAGTAGGAGTACAAGATATCCAACTGCTATTACTAAGCTCCCAGTTGCTTCAGAGATTTGTGCATCTAGATCTTATGTTTTTGTATCATATAGTTAATTGTGGCGGGGCATGTACCGACCCTTTTTAGATACTTTTCTTGATCTAGAGGCTTTTTAGACTGTGTAAATCGAAGCATGGTCAAGTCCTGTACTTTAAACACCGTGGCCCTAACAGTCTAGCCATATGTATCTCCTTTTGGTTTGTTATCACTATTTACTTTCTTAAAGGCATGTTGAACGTATGAATCCCTTATAATATGTATAGAAAGTGAATAGATACAGGTTGGTTCTCCCGGGCCTTATCAACAATGAATGCCAGTCCACCATAACGGGACTTTAGGCATGACAGAAGTGGTATCAGAGCAAGTCATCCTAGGGAGTCTACAAATCCATGTCTATGTAGAGTCTTATTTATCGATGTATTGTTCGCCACATTTATAAGTAGGAAGCTATGTGGCATTTAGCAGTTGTTACTTTCTTCTCATTCTTTAGATCGTGCCATAGAGCCAAGTGTAATAGGTGCATTATGTCTAACTCCTAAATTATTTTATACAACAAGTATACCAGAAACCAGGCAAAACAAAGGTAAAGGGATGGGAGTAGAAATGGTAGTTGGTATACCTAGTCAGGAGAGACAAAAAAATGAGATTCAAGAGGAGTCTCTGTCACATACATCTCCAACTCCTCCAGTTCCTGATGAACCCGGAAGTAGTGAAATTCCCCTAGAACCATCTATTTATGCTACCGTGTAGGATCTGAGAAATGCACTGCAACTATTGACTCATATAGTTGCTGGCCAAGGTTAAAGGCAATAAGGTCTAGTTATAGGTACCGGTGGTGCAAATAGGGCAGCTGGCACAAGGATACATGATTTTCTTAATTTGGACCCTTCATCCTTCTATGGGTCAGATCCTAATCAAGATCCCGAAGACATTACTGATCAGATTTAGCACACTTTAGATGTTATTCATGTGAGTGGTACAAAAGCTATTGAGTTAGCAACATATAAGTTGAAGGGTGTGTTTATATTGTGGTATGAAGCTTGGAAGCAATCTAAGGGTATAGATGCACCCCCACTACCTGGAATGAGTTCAAAGAGGCATTTATTGACCATTACTTGCCATTAGAGATCTGAGAGGCCCCTGCAGATCAGTTCTTGAATCTCTACTAAGGCAATATGAGTGTGAGGGAGTATAGCCTTCAATTTAATTCCCTGGCTAGTTATGCTCCTAATGTAGATGCTACTATGGCAGACAGAGTTCATCGATATGTGGATAGATTGGATAAGTATCTGGTCAGAGGCTGTACCATCACTTCCTTGAACAAAGACATGGATATAGCGAGAATGCAAGCTTTTGCACAGAAATTGGAGGATCAGAGGCAAAGAAGAAGGACACAAGAGTTGGAAAGGGGGCAGGCCAAGAGGTCCAGGTCCACAGGGCAATTTATATCGTCCCAAGGTGTCTTAGGCCTCAGTTTTCTAATAGGCCACCTAGGCCATCATTCCCCTACCCTGCATCCAGTGCTACACCACAACTTTAGGGGTCTAGGAGAAATCAGCTTGGTCCAAGAAGTGAAGGGCAAGGTGCCGAACAACGAGATATTCAGCAGTCTAGCAGATTACCCTTACGCAACCTTGTAAATAGTGTGGAAGAAGTCATTTAGGTATGTGTTGTGTTGGGATAGCCGCTTGTTATTAATGTGGTGCATCAGGGCATATGATGAGAGATTGCCCGAGGATACATATGGGTGATATAACACAACCTACTGGATCAGCTGTTGCATCATCATCATCAGTTCCTCCATTAGGTAGGGGTCAAAAAGCACCTATGGGTCATGGTAGAGGTGTTAAAGGGGGGGTTAGCTCTAGCATTGTCCAGAATCGAACTTATGCTCTGGGGTGTTAGCAAAATTTTGATTCAGCTGATGTGGTCATAGGTACATTGTCCATCTTTTCACATAATATATATGCACTAATTGACCCTGGTTCTACACTATCATACATTACCCTACTAGTTGCTGGGAAACTTAAGAGAATACCCAAATTATTGAACAAACTATTTGAAGTGTTCACACCAATTGGTAAATCTATTATGGCTAGAAATGTTTATTATGACTGTTAGTAACTATTTGTGACCATGACACACTGGCTGACCTTATTGAGCTAGAAATAGTGGAATTTGATGTTATAATGGGTATGTATTGGTTAGCTTCTTGCTATACCATCGTGGATTGCTGAACTAAGAGAGTGTACTTCCACCTTCCAAATGAGGCAGTTCTTGAATGAGAAGGCAATGTTGGGGTGCCAAAGTGTAAGTTTATCTCTTATTTTAAGGCAAGAAAGATGATATCTAAGGGGTATATACGTCATTTAGTTAGAGTAAGAGACATGGAGGTAGAATCGCCAACTCTAGAATCAGTTCCCGTAGTGAATGAATTCATTCATGTGTTCTCTAAAGAACTTCCAGGCTTACCTCCGGATTGAGAAGTAGATTTTGGTATTTGACTTACTTCCAGACACTCAACCTATTTCCATCCCTCCATATAGAATGGCCTCGGCAGAATTGCGTAAATTAAAAGAGCAATTAAAAGATTTATTGGAAAAGATTTTGTAAGACCTAGTGCATCCTCTTAGGGTGCACCAGTGTTATTTATACGAGAAAAGAATGGCACCTTGAGAATGTGTATCGATTATCGATAATTGAATAGGGTGACAAGTAAGAATAAATACCCCCTCCCCAGGATTGACGATTTATTTGATCAGTTACAGGGTGACAAATGCTTTTCAAAAATTGATTTGAGATCAGGTTATCACTAAGTGAGGGTGAAGAATAAAGATATACCTAAGACTGCTTTCAGAACACGCTATGGTCACTTTGAATTTCTTGTTATGTCATTTGGGCTAACGAATGCACTAATAATTTTTATAGATTCGATGAATAGGGTTTTCAAGCCATTCTTAGATGTGTTTGTGATAGTGTTTATAAATGACATTTTGGTATATTCAAGATCAGAAGAGGATCATGAAAATCACTTACGACAAGTGTTACAAGTTCTTCGTGATCGACAATTGTATTCCAAATTTTCTAAATGTGAATTTTGGCTAAAATCAGTGGCATTCTTGGGTCATATTGTGTCTGATGAGGGAATAAGGGTTGATTTATAAAAGATAAGAGATTGTGAAAGATTGACCAAGGCCTACGACGCCCACGAAAGTTCGGAGCTTTCTAGGGTTGGCAGGTTATTACAGAAGGTCTGTTGAAAGTTTTTCTTCTATTTCTGCATCTCTAACAAAGTTGACACATAAAGAAACCAAGTTCCAATAGAATGATGCATGTGAAAGGAGCTTCCAAGAGCTGAAAAATAAAAGCTAAATTCTGCACCTGTGCTAGTAGTCCCAGAAGGCACCGAGGGGTATGCAATGTACTGCGATGCTTTATGAGTTGGCTTAGGGTGTGTATTGACACAACATTGTAGAGTAATTGCTTATGCATCTAGACAACTACAACCACATGAGAAAAACTATCCAACACATGATATTGAGCTAGCAGCGGTTGTGTTTGCTTTGAAAATATGGTGCCACTATTCGTATGGGGTTCACGTTGACATATATACTGATCATAAGAGCCTACAATACATCTTTAAGCAAAAAGAGCTAAAATTAAGATTGCGGAGATGGCTAGAGCTAATAAAGGATTATGACATTGATATACTTTACCACCTGGGGAAGGAAAATGTGGTAGCCGATGCTCTGAGCCATAAGGCAATCATGAATACTGGTGATCAAGCCGTGGTAAGTCAAGAAGTGGCTAAGGATCCATGACAACTAGCTAGTTTGGGAGTTTGCCTTCTCGAGACTCCAAAGGAAGGTGTTATTGTATATAATGCAACAACGTCTTCATTAGTAATGGAGGTGAAATAAAAATAATTCGACGATCCTATTCTACGACAACTTAAGGAAATGGTGAGTCAGGGTGCGATAAAGGGCTTTAACCTTACACAAAATGGAGTACTTTATTGTCAAAATAGATTATATGTGCCTGATATTAATGGATTAAGAAAGAGGATAATGGAAGAAGCCCATCATTCCCGATACTCTATCCATCTAGGATCAACTGAGCTGTATTATGACCTGAAGGGAATGTTTTAGTGGGAAGGCATGAAAAAGGACCTTGCAGAATTTGTGGCTCAATGTTAAAATTGCCAACAAGTGAAAGTAGAACACCAAAATCCAGGAGGTTATATGCAGTGTATAGAACTTCCAAATGGAAGTGGGATATGATTAATATGGATTTTGTTACTGGATTGCCTCGCTCATTTCAGAAGTTTAACTCCATATGGGTAATAGTTGACAGACTCCCAAAGCCAACAAACTTCTTGCCGGTTAGGAGTGATTATACAACTGAAGAGTATGCCAAGCTATACCTCAAAGAAATAGTCAGGCTACATGGAGTCCTAATCTCCATTATATCTGACCGAGGAGCTCAGTTCACTGCAAAGTTTTGGAAGTCCTTCCAAAGGAGTTTAGGGACACAAGTGAATTTGAGTACAACTTTCCACCTCAAACATACGGTCAAGCAGAACGCACCATTCATACACTTGAAGATATGTTGCGAGCTTGTGCATTAGACTTTAAAGGAAGTTGGGTGGACCATTTACCACTTATTGAATTTGCCTATAATAGTAGCTACCACTCGAGTATCAAGATGACACCTTATGAAGCTTTGTATTCAAGGAAATATAGATCTCCGATTGGGTGGTTTGAAGTAGGTAAAACCACCTTACTTGGGCCAGATCTAGTACAACAAGCCATGGAAAAAGTTAAAGTAATGCAACAACAACTAGAAACAGCCCAAAGTTGGCACAAATTATATGCGGATGCTAGAAGAGGAGGACTGGAATTCTTAGTAGGGGATTGGGTATTTTTAAAGGTGTCTCCAATGAAAGGGGTTATGAGATTTGGTAAGAAAGGAAAATTGAGCCCACGGGCAGATTGCATATAAACTAGAGCTACCCCAAAAGCTTTCAATGGTTCATCTAGTTTTTTATGTCTCAATGCTTTGAAAATGCATAAGTGACCCATCCCGTGTCACTCCTATTGAAGACATGTAGGTTACAAAAGGTCTCACATATGAAGTAGTACCTATTGCTATTCTAGATCGTCAAGTTAAGAAGAAGTAATAAAGAAATAGCTTCAGTGAAGGTACTTTGGAGGAACTAGCAATCAGAAGAAATAACATGTGAGGCCGAGGACGCGATGAAATTAAAATACCATACTTATTTGAAGCTAAAGAGGAAGTCCAACATGCAGAATTGGGACACTTATAGGTACGTTTGATTGAATACTTAGTGTGTTGTCAAACATTTATGTAAGTAAAGATTTAAACTTGGTTAAGCTATCCAATTGCGCTAACATTCGAGGACGAATGTTCCTAAGGGGGAGAGGATATAATACCCCACATCCTACAATGCTATTTCATGAAAATGAAACATGATATGGCTTTTCAAATTCACACCAATTTTTAAAAGTGCTTGAATCTCGAATTAGAGGGCGATATGTATGTCTAACGCTGAAGAAGGTCGAGTGCAAGTAAGTTTTAAGTCAAATTGAGGAGATCAGGACCCTAAACAAAGTGAGATAATTGAGGTGCTTGTAGGACTTAGGAAGCTAGTAGGCGAGTCACCTACTTTCTTAGCTTAAATTGCTAGCTAAACAGAGATGAGGACCGACGTCGAATTTGTCTAAGTTTGATTATGAATAAAGTCCGTGTTAAGAGTGTAACTTTAGCCCATGTTTTAGCATCATAAATAGACTATATTTTTAGCCCAAGAAAGATATAAAAAGGGACAAAGTTCAGCACAACCCACTTGACTAATTGGGCCCAAAACTAAGTAAGGAGAAAAGGGAAAAATGGGCAGCCAAGGCCCAACCAATTTGAACCCAATAAGGCCCAAGTGAAAGGGGAAATAAGCTGCATCACCAACTTAGTAAAGCAACGCTAGAAATTACTTAGTAGGTCGGCCAAAGTCCCCCTTTAAAAATGGTTTAAAACAGCTCCCATAAGCCATTCTAACTTGAACAAAAAAATCGGATTGTCTTCCAAGTTTTCTCTCAACTCTTTCTTGACTTTACAAGCAGCCACAAGAGACTTTTAGGATCCTTAGAGAATTCCTACACCTTAAAGGTAAAGTTAAGTTCCTATAGTTGTATGTTTAGTATGGTTTCTTCATGAAAAACAAGAGACTATGTTGGTTAAGTATATGCTGAAAATTTTGGACATCATGTGTTCCAAGATTGTTATACATTTTTTCTTGTTTATTTGGAAGATTTTCTCTTTTTGGTTGGATTGATTATAAATATAGGCTACTTTTATTAATGAATACAGGTTCTTTAATAATGTATAAAGGCTGCTGCACCACTTTTACAATCTGCAAAATTGAGTTCTTATAGGATATCACAATTGTGTTCTTAGTACAAACTTGTGGGCTGATGGATGAAAGGCTATTGCCTCACATCTTTTATGACTACTTTAGTACTATTATAAGACTTTTTAAGGTTGTTTTTATGTATAGATGTGTTGAGCTCAATTTGGGTAAAGTTGAAATAGGTTCAGGTTTGTCGACGTTAAAATGTAGCGAAGGGGTATAACGTCATGCTGCCTATTTATATGTTGCGTAGAATTATTGTGTGTTGTACTTTTTGGGATGTTGTAAGACTATTGTGGCATTAAAACTTGCTGAACATGATATGTATATGAGAATGTGTATTGGAAAATATGATTAGGGGCGGAAAGTTTGAAAGAATATGCTCGGGTTTATAATATCCGCTTGCTGCCCGTGTGTGATTTTTTATAAGATTTGGCTTGCAAGATGTATTTATTGGATGCTAATGCTTGTTTTCCTACCTCCTATGTTGTAGATAAATATTTGGAGGAAGGGAAGGTTATATCTAGGTAATAGTGAGGTCGTACAGCGAGGTATGTAAGGCTACTTGAGTTCATATTACTTGGCATGAAACATAGATCCTCCTTGGCACATAAAGACACTTACCAACTCCGACACAACTATTAACCATGTCTCAACTCTTTCAAATGTTCATATGCTCCAATACATTGTTACCTTTAAATCTACATACATACTTGGATACCAAGATACACGAATTCATTCTACTAAATAAAGTTCATGTGTCGTTCTACCGCCTATGCATTTCATTATTTGTGTAACTTACTCCTTTCATTTTGGTGTTGTATTTTGCGATTATTTACATGTCATATGTTGTATCTACAGTCCTATAGCTCCAATGTTATGACCACCAAAATAATCATCTCAAAGGTAATTGAAAGATAAAGTAAAGTATATTGTTTATTGATGGGTGGTAACATGATGGGTGGAAGAATCACCTACCCAGGGTCGAGCCTATCATATGGGGTAGCCCAAGTGGTTAAAGGAAAAGCCTAGCCAGGGCCGATCTCGATATAGATTTACCACTGATCATTTGTATTACATGCTGCGCATAGACTATACAGTAAAGGTAAAGTAATAAAAAGAACATAAAGTACATGATCCCACAATATAACTAAAGGTGGTCACTTATCCTACACCAGTGCATAGTCTTATTTGAGTTGTTACTTCATATAAAGTATTTCCTGCCTTACATATTCAGTACATTATCACGTACTAATATCCCTTTCGGGGGACCTGCATTTCATGCTGCAGGTACAGGTGCTAGTATATCTCCCCAGTAGGAGTATAGGATATCCAGCTGATGTTACCAAGCTCCAGATTGCTTCAGAGCTTTGTGCATCTAGAGCTTATGTTTTTGTATTGTATAGTTAGTCGAGCCGGGGCTTGTCCCAACCATTATCAGATACGTTTCTTTATCTAGAGGCTTTGTAGACTATGTAAATTAAAGCGTGGTTATGCCAGTACTGTAAACAATGTGGCCCCAACAGCCTAGCTATATGCATCTCCTTTTGGCTTGTTATCACTGTTTACCTTCTTAAAGGCATGTTGAATGTAGGAATCCCTAATAATATGTATAGAAAGTGCATAGATATTGGTTGGTTCTCCAGGGCCATATCGGCAAGGGTGCCAGTCCACCCTAACGGGACTTTGGGCATGACAAGTAAGGTCTGTGACACCTCTACGACGCGGACCCATTGCGGAGATGTGTATTTTGTTGTCAATTTCACTATTTCAACCTAAGCCTTTAGGGCCTCGAGCCTAAGCTTCCTATGCATAAAAATACCTATACTTAGTCATTTTTCAATTCCATATCATTCAAGACATTCTCCAAAACTCTCTCTAACACTTAGCCAAATATTTCACAAAAATTCAAGTGTCCCAAACTCATTTCCAGATCTTAAGAAATTCATTCAAGCTTCAAGTTCTAATTAAAATATTCATTAAGAAAATGCCTAAGTTTGAGGTATGTGGGTTTCAATCATTGGATCCTTTCACCCATGGTGTCCAACCTTTCGATTTATATAAATTACATGTTTTCAAGTTGGATTATCTATGGGTAACTCTTATTATGAAGTTGATCATAAACTATGTTGGGGTTTCATAAAATGTTGATTGTTTAAGCATGTTTTAATCTATGAATCTATGATCTATTATGAGAATTGATAAAGGTTTCAATGTATTTTGCATGAGGGTGTTACCAAGTGACGGTGGGTTGTTTTACATTAAGTTCTCTCACATGATTTTACTCTTGAATTGCATGATCTTGAACTCACATTACACACCCGCTAAGTGCTTGATAAAATGTCCGATTAAGAATTCTTGAGTTATTGATGGTCTATTGCATGGCTTATGCGTTAATTGACTCTATGGTGATAAAAGGATTGTATGTATGTATTATATTCATGAAAAGTATCTATGGTGTTGCAATTAGGTCTCACCTTGTTGAGGGTGCGACTTGCCTCAATCACCTAGTTGAGAGGGTGTCATATGTCAATCACCTTGTTAAGAGGGTGCCATGTCCCAATCATCTTGTTGAGGGGGTGCCATGCCTCAATCGTCTTATTGAGGGGGTATCATGCCTCGTTGACCTTGTTGAGGGGGTGCCAAGCCTCAATCACCTTGTTGAGATGGTGTCAAGTCTCAATCACCTTATTGGAGGATGGTATGCACATGCTACCACGTTGAGGGATATGTACCTCTATCACTTTCCAAGGGGGTGGTATACCTTGGAGTTAAAGTAATGATATGCTTGGACTATGTGGTATGGTTTCTTCCTATGCATGTAATTATATTTGCAAGCCATATGATTTGCAAGCATGTTTTACCTCAAACATTGATCATACACGTCATATTGATAATTTAATTGTCCTTTGCTTATGATTATGCATCTAATCTATGTTGCTTATGAATTGTTGCATTGCATCCTACATATTTAGTACATTCGAATGTACTAATGCATACTCTATGCCTGCGTGATATTACCATGTAGGAACTGGATCTCTTCACGATTCTCCTCCATGTGGTTTGATTTGATATCTTAAAGATAAGCTTTGGTGAAGCCTCAAGTTCGGGGACACTAGCTATGCTACTCTTTCTTGTATTATTTCTTTATTTTCAACTTTGTTACAATAATGGTGAGCCCAGAAAATGTCTTGGCCCCCGTCCAATCTATGCAAGAGGTGTTGTTGGACAAGTGATGTAATTAAGCTATGATCTTGACTCTTGAGTCTCATATGTTTTATGATATCAAAGACTTCTCTTAGTCCTTTTATCCTTATTTATACTCTCTCGTTGTTGTTTAATTTCTTTCGCGACAAAGGATGTGTGATGGATCTGCTAAGAGGTTACTTGGGGTCCCTTTCGGGTTTCCATTCACTGTGTCACATGTAGGCCCTAGGCTTGGGTCGTGACAAACTTGGTATCAGAGTACTAGTTTGTTAATGATCCTTGGAATTGAACAGACCACGTCGATTAGAGTCTTATTCATGGTTTTGAAGTGTACCACAACTATGAATGGGAGGCTATGAGGCGTGTGAAGTGCGTCGATTAGATCTATGTCATGCGCTAGAATTAAGTCCCGTAAGGCTTATTTCTCATTCTTAATCATTGCATTTAAGAAATGTCTCATGCTATTCAGGGTGGTGAGCAAGGAGGTGATTATTCCTCACTTAAGGGACAACTCCCCAACGGTGACATGTCAAATGCGGAGGTTCGTTATGCTCTATGGCCATTAGCCAAAGTGGTGACTATTCAACTCAATCAACGAGTGGGTGTTCCCGAGACTTCAAGGGATAAGGGGAGGGAGAGTGAGGCTAAGTGAAATAATCCCAATAAGTGCCAGAAAATATGCCTCGGTAGTGCCCAAATTCATGATTTTCATATATCTCAAAACCCGTGTGTGATATCAAAAATCCAAATTCATATTCTTGTTCAGGGGGGAAAATTGAGTGGACAATGGGTATAACCCGAATTTTAGAGGACCCGTAGCGAAAAATGAACTTCACCAATTATGCAATTCTAGTAGCAGTTCGCGACTGCTTCGCGATGCGGGCCTGTCGCAGATCAGTGTATTTTATTGCCAATTTTTCTAGTTTCGGCCTAAGGCTTAGGGGTCTTGGGCCTAAGTCTTCCCAAGCATAAAAGTACCTATACTAAGCCATATATCACCTTCAGATCATACATGACATTCCTCATTACTCTCTCAAACACTTTGGCAAATATTTCACTAAAAATTCATGCCAAAACTCATTCCGTATCTAAAGGATTTTACTCAAGCTTCAAGTCTCCAATTCCAATCTTCATCAAGAATTCTCCAAAGTCTAGGTAGGCGGGTTTCAATCATTGTGTCCTTTCACCCATGGTGCCCAAGATTCATTTTTACCTAAATTACATGTTTCTAAGTTGAATTTACTTATGGGTCTTCTATTATGAATGTGACTATGAACTATGTTGGGGTTTTACAAAAGTGTAACTGTTTATGCATGTTTTGAACTATGTATCTTAGCTGTATCTTGAGATTTGATGAAGGGTTTTGATGTATGTTGCATGAGGGTATTACCAAGTATTGTTGGGTGGCTTTAAATTAATTTTTGTTGGATGATTTCACTTTTTAAATGCATAGTTTTACACTAGCATTGCACACCCACCAAGTGTTTGATAAAATGTCCGACAAATGTATCCTGAGTTGTTGGAGGCCTAATGCTTAGCATATGAGTTATGTGACTTTATGATGATGAAAGAGTGATATGAATGTGTTGATTCCATGAGAAGTATCAACTATGTCATGAGTTGGCCATTAACCAATTGAGGGGTTGATACCTCAATCGCCTAGGATGAGGGTGGTAAGCTATCAATCAGTTGAGGGGTTGGTACCTTAATCGCCTAGGATGGAGGTGGTAAGCCATCAACCAATTAAGGGGTTGGTATCCCAAAATCATCTCGGATGGGGGTGGTAAGCCATCAACCAATTGAGGGATTGGTACCTCAATCACCTAGGATGGGGGTGGTCAGTCATCAACCAATTGAGAGGTTGGTACCTCAATCGCCTAGGATGGGGGTGGTAAACTATCAACTAATTGAGGGGTTGGTACTTCAATCATCTCGGATTGGTGCAATAAGACATCAACCAATTGAGGGGTAAGTACCTCAATAGCCTAGGATAGGGGTGGTAACCAATCAACCAATTGAGGAATTGGTACCTCAATCGCCTAGGATGGGGGTGGTAAGTCATCAACCAATTAAGGGGTTGGTACCACAATCGTCTCGGATGGGGGCGGTAAGCCGTCAACCAATTGAGGGGTTGGTACCTCAATCACTTCTAAGGGGTGGTCTACCTTAGATTCTAAGTACCAAGTTGCTTGGTCTATGATGATGGTCTATTCCCACACATGTATTATGTTCCTTATATAAGCATGTTTATTTCAAGTATCATTCATGCATGTCATATTGTTGTATGATCATCCATTACTTAATTATGCATTTTGACTATGTTGTTTATCTATTGTTGCATTGCATCCTACATACTTAGTACATTTAAATGTATTAAAGCATACTTTATGCCTACATGATGTAACCATGTAGGAACTAGAGATTCACTAGATCATTCTCCTCCATGTGGCTAGTACTACCTCTTAAAGGTTGTTGGTGAGTCCTCAAATCCGAGGACATACTTCTCTTGACTTATGTTATGTATTGACTTTTCTTATATTGGAAACTTATGATTATGAAGGTGAGCTCGGTTGCTTGTCTTGGTCCTAGCTAAGTTGTATCCCTAGAGGTGTTATCGGACAAGTTATGTATTATGCTTGAGTTTTGACTCATCTATGTTATTTAAGTACAAAACTCTCTCCATTAGTCCCAATTTCCCTTATTTATGCTTTCTTTTGTTGTTTATTCTTGCTTCCTCGACCAAGCATATTTGTACGATATGCTAAGAGGCTTGTTTGGGGTTCCTTCGAGTTCACCATTCACCATGTCACGTCTACATCCAAGTTTGGGTGGTGACAAATTTAGTATCAGAGCACTAGGTTGTTAAGGGTTCTCGGAGTCCAACACACCACGTCAATTAGAGTCTTATCATTATTATGAAGCATGCCACGACTATGAATGAAAGGCTATGAGGTGTTTTAGGAAATATTTCCCTTGTTTTTATCTATGTCGTGCGATAGAGTTAAGTCCCTTAAGGCTCATTTTGTATTTTAATCATTGTGTTTCAGAATATGTCTCAAGCAACTTAGAACGGTGATATATCAAATGCGAAGGTTCGCAATGCTCTATGGGTATTGGCCAAAGTGGTGACAAACTTGACAACACAACTCAATCAACAAGTGAGTGCTCCCAAGACTTCAAGTGGTAAGATAAGGAAGAGAAAGGGTAAGGAGGCCAAGAGGGCCCATTTTGAAGGAAAGTTCTAAAGTAACCAAGGTGGGGGTGGTGTGGTGCCTCATGCTAGGTGCCCAAAATGCGGTAGATGCCATGATAGCCCATGCTTGAAGGGTATGGATGCGTGTTATGGTTGTGGGGAGATGGGTCATAAGGTAAATGATTGTCCTCGTAAATGCATCAAAGGTAAAGGTGGTGATGTTGATCAAGGTGAAGATTTTGGTGGACATGCTCCTCCTATATGCAATAAGTATGGAAGGTACCACTCGAGAGATTTCTTAGCCGGTTTGGGTGCTTGTTTTGGGTGTGATGGAGTGGATCATAAGATGAGGCATTGTTCTTGGATCCCTAGAGGATATAAGGATGGTCATCGATATTCTCGACCATACCCCTCTAGGGTTTTTCTAGGCTTGGTATGGTACTTCACAGGTAAGTGAAGTCTTGATTTTATAGATCTGGGTTCCTTTATTCCTTTCATTATTCCTTTTTGTTACTAATATACTTTTTGTGTGTCACGTGTTGTTATATGCACCTTTGGTATCTGCCTCCCTTATGTTGAGCCTATTGTTGCTAGAAAGTTCATAGGTGGTCATGTTGCATTTAGGTCTTGCCTTGTGATTTTGTTGAAATTAGGTGTGGTAGATTCTTAGGTCATTCTTGGGATTGATTGGTTAGATGCATATGATGTTCCCATCGATTGTAGGACCCATAGAGTTAGATTCCAATCCCTTGATAAACCTGTTCTTGGGTGGTAGTGAAGGGGTAAGCAGATTTCTTGTCTTGAGGTACAATTGGTCTCTAAGGCTGGTATTTATCATCTTGTAAGGGTTAGGGGTATTGAACCTAAGTTATTTCTATTGAGTTGTTCTAGTGATAGATGAGTTCCTTGGTGTCATTCCTAGTGAGCTTCTCGCTGTTGTTCTATAGGTCACCATAAAGAATGAGTACATTCTCCCAAGGATTTGTGATCTATTTGACCAGCTTCAACGGGTTAGTCACTTCTCTAAGATTAATCTTCGTTCGGGTGTTGTCCCCAAGTGAGGACGATGGTAGGTGATATCCCTAGGTGCCCTTTCAGGCTAGGAATGATCATTTTAAGTTGTGGTAGAGTTGATTAGTTGACTTATGCACCGACTATGTTATGGGTTTCATGAATAGGGTCTTAAAACCCTACCTTGGCATGTTTGTGGCGGTCTCTAGTGATGAAGTATTGAAATATTTAGAGAATGTGGCTCATTTGAGGGTAGTGCTACAAAGATTAAGGGTAAAGAAGTTGTATGCAAAGTATGGAAAATTGGCCTAGACCTTTGACTCCCTCGAACATTAGGAGTTCTTTTGGGCTTAGCGGGTTACTACCGGAGGTTTATGAATGGGTTATCTTCTATTGATTCTCCCATGACTAATTTGACTCAAAAGAAGGCTAATGTTGAGTGGACCGAGGAGTGTAAAAAGAGTTATCAAACCTTGAAGGATAAGCTTGCCTCCGCTCCTATCTTGTCTCTACTAGATGGGTTGGAAGGGTTTGTGGTGTGTTGTGATGCCCCCCAAATGAGTTTGGGTTGTGTTTTGAAGTGAAATGGTAAGGCGATAGCCTATGCTTTTAGACAATTTGAGATGCATGAGAAGGATTATCCTATCTATGACCTTGTGTTGGCCATAGTGGTATTTGCTTTGAAAATTTGATGTCATTATGTGTATGGGGTGCATGTGAGGTGTTTACCGATCATAAGAGTCTCAAATATGTGTTCATCCAATAAATCTTAGCTTGAGACAAAAAGGTGGTTAGAATTTCTTAAGGATTATCATATGAGTGTGCATTATCATCCCGGTAAGACTAATATTGCGGTCAATGCTTTGAGTAGTGTGTCCATCGGTAGCCTAGTCCATATTGATGGTGGTAGCAAAGAGGTGTCTAGAGAGGTCCATCGGTTTTGAGGGTTAGGTTGGAGGATGTTGACTATGGTGGTATTGTGGTTATTGATGGTGCAAATTCTCCCTGTTGATGAGGTAGAATCAAAACAAGATCTTGATTCCTTCTTTTTAAAATTGAAGGCTTTGGTGAGCGTTAAAAAGGTGGAGGTTTTCTCCCAAGGGGGAGATGGTGTCCTTAGGTACCAAGGTAGGTTGTGTGTTCCTAGTGTTGATGACTTGAGAAAGAGGGTTCTTGATGAGACTAATAATAGTTATCATTCTAGCATTGGTATGGCTCCTTTTGAGACCCTCTATTGTAGGCGTTATAATTGTTGGGTCCGGATCTGGTTATGGAGGCTATGGAGAGGGCAAGGTCGGTTAGGGAAAGGTTAAAAACAGCCAAAGTCATCAAAAGTCCTACTCCGATGTGAGGAGAAGGGATCTTGGATTTAAAGTAGGTGATTGGGTCTATTTGAAGGTTTCACTCATGAAGAGTGTGGTCCGATTTGGCAAGAAAAGGGATTGATTTTAAGGTTCATGAGTCCTTATAGATTGTTCAAGAGGATTTGTGAGGTTGCATGCGAATGGGGATTGCCTATGGATATGGATAGGGTTCATCCGTTTCTTCTTGCCTCTAGGTTGAGAGGATGTGTTGGTGACTCTAGTGCTATAGAACTCTTTGAGGTTATGGGTGCCATGGAGGATAAGTTGTATTAGGAGAAGATCCCAATGGAGATATTGGATGGGTGAATGCAAAATGTTGATTAAAAAGAATGTAGTGTTTGTCGAGGCCCTTTGGAGGAATTGTCAAGTCGAAAGCCTCTCTTCGAGAGCCGGAGCGGGCATGGAGAAGCAATATCCATACCTCTTTCATTCTATTCAAGATAGTGATAACATGTCAAGTCCTTCTCTTTTATGATTCCAAGTATTATGTTTCAGTATCTATGTCTTTTGCATGCATTCATGTTTATGTAGACAAATTCATGATGATTTTGACATTTATATTGAGATTTTGAAAATGGTGTTTTAAAATGTGTTGTTGCATTTTTTGTTGGGGCTAATTTCTTCATGATTACTCTTCTTATGTACGTTTCTTTGACATTCGAGGATGAATGTTCCCAAGGGGGAGATACTGAAAAGACCCCAAAAAGTACCCAAAAATATGCCTCGGAAGTGCCCGAATTCATAATTTACATATATCTCAAAATCCATGCATGATATAAAAAGTCTGACTTGTTATTCTTGTTCAGGGGGCAAACTTAAGTGGGACATGGGTATAACCCGAATTTTAGAGGACCTATAGCTAAAAATGAATTTCATCAATTTTGCAATTCTAGTAGCAGTCCGCGACTGCTCCGCGACACAGACCTGTGTGGAGTAGTGTGTTTTGTTGCCAGTTTTTCTATCTCGGCCTAAGGCTTTGGGGGCTTGGCCCTAGTCTTCCTATGTGTAAAAATTTCTATACTTAGCTATATTTTACCTTTATATCATACAAGACATTCCCCAATACTCTCTCAACTACGTAGAAAAATATTTCACTCAAAATTCAAGTGCCAAAACGCATTCTCGATCTTAAGGATTTTACTCAAGCTTCAAGTCTCCAATTCTAATCTTCATCAAGAATTCTCCAAAGTCAAGATATGTGGATTTAAACCATTGGGTCCCTGCACCCATGGTGCATAGGCTTCCTTTTTACTTAAATTATATGTTTCTAAGTTGATTTTACTTATGGATCTTCTATTATGAATGTGACTATGAACTATGTTGGGGCTTTGTAAAAGTGTGACTATTTATGCATGTTTTGAGCTCTGAATCTTAGCTCTATCTTGAGATTTGATGAAGGGTTTTGATGTATGTTTCATGAGGGTATTACCAAGTGTTGGTGGGTTGTTTTACATTAAGTTTTCTTGCATGATTTTACTCTTGATTGCATGGTTTAACACTAACATTGCACACCCACCAAGAGATTGACAAAATGTCCGGTTAATGTATCTTGAGTTGTTGAAGGCCTAATGCTTGGCATATGAGTTAAGTGACTTTATGACGATGAAAGGGTGATATGAACGTGTTGATTCCATAAGAAGTATCTATTGTGTTGTGAGTTGAAGATTAACCAATTGAGGGGTTGGTACCTCAATCGCGTAGGATGGGGGTGTAAGTCATTAACTGGTACCTCAATCCTCTCGGATGGGGGCGGTAAGACATCAACTAATTGAGGGGTTGCTACCTCAATCGCTTAGGATGGGGGTGATAAGCCATCAACCGATTGAGGGGTTAGTACCTCAATTTCCTAGTATGGGGGTGGTAAGCCATCAACAAATTAAGGGGTTGATACCTCAATTGTCTCGGATTGGGGCGGTAAGCTATTAACCAATTGATGGGTTGGTACCTCAATCACATCTAAGGGGTGGTCTACCTTAGATTCCAAGTACCAAGTTGCTTGGTCTATGATGATGGTCTATTCCCACACATGTATTATGTTCCATATATAAGCATGTTTATTTCAAGTATCATTTATGCATGCCATATTGTTATATGATCATCTATTGCTTAATTATGCATTTTGATTATATTTCTTATCTATTGTTGTATTGGATCCTACATACTTAGTACATTCAAATGTACTAACACATACTCTATGCCTATATGGTAACAAAAGCTCCATTAGATCATCCTCCTCCACATGGCTAGTACTACCTCTCAAAGTTTATTGGTGTGTACTCAACTAAGAGGACATACTTCTCTTAATTTATGCTATGTATTGACTCTTCTTATGTTGTAAACTTATGATTATTAGGGTGAGCCGAGTTGCTTTTCTTAGCCCCCGCTAAGTTCTATGGCTAGAGGTATTATTGGAAAAGTTATGTATTATGCTGAGGTTTGACTCATCTATGTTATTTAAGTACTAAATTCTCTTCCTTAGTTCCAATTTCCCTTTTTTATGCTTTCTTTTGTTGTTTATTCTTGCTTCTTTAACCAAGGCTGTGTGTATGATATTTTAAGAGGCTTGTTTGGGATTACTTTGGTTCCCCGTTTGCCGTGTCATGTCTAGGCCCTAATTGGGTCCTGACACTAAGAGGGACAGAGTTGATGGTGTCCCATCTTTTACTAGACTACTGGTTCCCAAATAGGGGAAGAAGATCCCTTTTGCCACTTGTTAAGAATGTGGCAAGAAACATCAAGAAAGGTGTTTGGCGGGAATTACGGATTGTTTCAAGTGTGGTGGTTATGGGTATAAGATCAGGGAGTGCCTGGTGGCCTCGAAGGTAGGAAGGAGAGGAGTTCAAATTGAAGGTAGGCTTCCATATGCTAAGCTCAGTGGCAATGATGGAATGACTCGTCCTAGATGCCCAAAATGTGGGAGGAAACATGGTGATACATATTGGAGAAACACGTGTGCATGCTTTGGGAGTGGCGAGATGGGCCACAAGCTTTCTAATTACCCATATGTTGAAGGAAAAGGCAAGGGTGCTGGGCTTCAAGTTTCCCCTATGACTCACAAATGTGGGAGGTACTATCCGAGAGATTATGTGGCCAATTCGAGTGCATGTTCCGAGTATGGTGCAAAGGATCATGAGTCAGGACATTGTTCAAGGGTCATTAACGATTATGGGGATGACCGTTGGCATTTCTAACCATACCCCTTTAGGTATCACTAGACTTGGCATGGTGCTTTTTAGGTATGTTAAAAATCTTTGATCTTGATGTGTATGCATAGACACGGGTGCGACTCATTCTTTTATTACTCTTTTTGTTTCCGAAAAGCTTCATGTTAAATACAAATTGTTGCGTGTTCCATATAAAGTGTCTACCCTATTAGTGAGTCTATTGCTTCTTTAAAAGTCTATAGGGGTTGCCCCATTTACATGAAGTCTTATGTTGTGATTTTCGTTGAGCTTGGATTGGTGGGTTTGGAGGTCTTGGGGCGGATTGGTTACATACATATCATGCTTTCAATGAGGTAGAGCCATAAGTTTGTAACATGATAGTTAAGGATAGATGAACTATATGAACAACCACAAGAGGTTAGTCATTTCTTTTCTAAGGTATGATTTCTTTTTCTACCAAGTGAGAGTGAGGGAGGGTGATATCCCTGAGAAGACCTTTTGGACTAGGTGTGGGCATTTGAAATTTGTGGTAGTTTCTTTTGGCTTGACTAATGCACCGTCTACGTTTATGGATCTTATGATTAGAGTCTTTTAACCCTATCTTGTTGTGTGTGTAGTAGTTTGTGGATGGTATATTGATTTATTTTCGGAATGAAGAAGAGCTTATGAGTTGTTTGAGAGCGATGTTGCAAATCTTGAGGGATGAGTGGTTGTTTACTAGAGGTGATAAATGTGAATTGTGGGTAACAAAGAGATGGTTAGAGAATTACACCGGTTGGCTAGGTTGGGAATGAGGTTGGATGAAGTTGAGAATGGTAGTGTATTGGTTTTGATGGTTCCAAATCTTCCTTGGTTGAAGAGGTCAAGTTAAGGCATGATCTCAAGTTCCCCTTGCTAGAGTTAGACGTTTTGGCAGAAGATGGTGAAGTGGAGGTTTTCTCTCAAGGGGGAGATGATGTTCTTAGGTACTAGGGTAGGCTATGTGTGCTTGTGTTGATGGTTGGGTTCCTTGAAAGTCTCACCCATGAAGGGTGTGTTCCGATTTGGCAAGAAAAGGGAATTGAGCCTAAGATTTGTGTGTCCTTATAAAGTGTTGAGGAGGATTGGCAAAGTTGCTTACTAATTAGGATTGCCTATAGGAATTGATTTGGTTCACCCGGTCTTTCATGTATCTACGTTGAGAATGTGTGTTGGTGGCCCGAGTGCTATAGAATTCTTTGAGATTGTGGGTGTTGCGGAGGATGGGTAGACTTGAGAGTAGGTCCTGGTGGAGATATTGAATGGATAGGTGGAAAGGTTGATTAAAGGAGGTAGTGCTCGTCAAGGTCCTATGGGAAGAATCGTCAAGTCGAAAGTATCACATGGGGAAATGGAGCAGACATGAAAGAACAACATCTGTACCTCTTTAATTCTATTCAAGTTTGAGATAGCAAACTAAGTCCTTTCTATGATCTCAAGTCATAAGTTTCAGCCCTTATGTCATTTGTGTACATTCATGTTTATGTTGACAAGTTTACAGTGATTTTGACACTTATGTTGAGGTTTTTTTGAAATAATGTTTTAATGCATTTCATGTGTTGGGATGAAATCATGTCGATCACTTCTCTTATGTATGTTTCTTTGACATTCCGGGACGAATGTCCCGAAGGAGGATATATTGAAACGCCTCAAAAAGTGCCCGAAAATGTGCATTAGAAATACCCACAGTCCTAATTTTTGTATATCTCAAACTCCAAGCGTGATATTGAAAATCTGACTTCATATTCTTGATCAGGGGCAAAATTGAGTGGGATATGGGTATAACCCGAATTTTAGAAGACCCATAGCGAAAACAAATTTTGCTAACTTTGTAATCCTAGTGAGGGTCCATGACACCAACGTGATGTGGACCCATCGCGGAGATGTGTATTTTGTTGCCAGTTTTACTATTTTGGCCTAAGTCTTTGGGGCCTTGGGCCTAAGCCTTTCTGTGAGTAAAAACACATGTACTTCGTTATTTTTCAACTCCATATCATTCAAGACATTCCCCAAAATCCTCTCTAATGGTTAGCCAAATATTTTACCCAAATTCATGTGTCCCAAACTCATTTCTGGATCTCAAGAAGTTCATTAAAGCTTCAAGTTCTCATTCAAATCTTCACCATGAAATCCCCAAGTTTGAGGTATGTGGGTTTCACCCATTGGATACTTTCACCCATGGTGTCCAACCTTCTTCTTTTTTTTTTTAATGTAAATTGCATATTTTCAAGTTTGATTATCTATGGGTATCTCTTATTATGAATGTTTATTATAAACAATGTTGGGGTTTCATAAAATGTCGACCGTTTAAGTATGTTTTGAGCTATGAATCTATGATCTATTATGACACTTGATGAAGAGTTTCAATGTATTTTGCATGAAGGTGTTACCAAGTGATGGTGGGTTGTTTTACATTAAGTTCTCTCATATGATTTCACTCTTGAATTGCATAATTTTGAAATGGCATTACACACCCGCCAAGTGTTTGATAAAATGTCCGGTTAAGAATTCTTAAGTTATTGATGGTCTATTGCATGACTTATGAGTTAAGTGACTCTATGATGATGAACGAATTGTACATATGTATTGAATTCATGGAAAGTATCTATGGTGCTGCAAGTTGGTCTCACATTGTTGAGGGGGTACTATGCCTTAATTACCTTGTTGAGAGGGTGCCATATGTCAATCAACTTGTTAAGAGGGTGCCATATCTCAATCACGTTGTTGAGGGGGTGCTATGCCTCAATCGCCTTGTCGAGGGAGTATCATGCCTCGATCACCTTGTTGAGGGGGTGCCAAGCCTCAATCACCTTGTTGAGAGGGTGTCAAGTCTCAATCACCTTGTCAGGGGGTGTTAAGCCCATGGTACTACATTGAGGGGTATGACCCTCAATCACCTTGCAAGGAGGTGGTGTGCATTGGAGTTAAAGTAAAGGTATGCCCGAACTATGTGGTATGGTCTCTTCATATGCATGTATTTATATTTGCAAGCTATATGATTTACAAGCAAGTTTTACCTCAAGCATTGATCATGCATGTCATATCGATACTTTAAATGTCCTTTTCTTATGATTATGCATCTTGTCTATGTTGACTATGTCTTGTTGCATTGCATCCTACATACTTAGTATATTCGAACACACTAACACATACTCTATGCTTACATGATATTCCCATGTAGGAACTGAAGCTCCTCAAGATTATCAGCCACATGGATAGATTTGACATCTTGTAGATAAGCTTTAGTGAGTCCTCAAGTTTGGGGACACTAGCTATGCTACTCTTGCTTATGTTACTTCTTTATGTTTACCTTTAGTACAATGAGGGTTAGCCCAAAAAGTATCTTGGCCCCCGTCCAATCTATGCTAGAAGTGTTGTTGGACAAGTGATGTAATTAAGCTATGATCTTGACTATTGAGTCTCATATGTTTTATGCTATCAAAGACTTCCTTTATTCCTTTTATCCTTATTTATACTCTCCTGCTTTTATTTAATTGCTTCCGCAACCAAAGATGTGTAAATGATATGCTAAGAGGCTTGTTTGGGGTCCCTTCAGGTTTCCATTTGCCGTGTCATGTCTAGGCCCTAGACTTGGGTCGTGACAAGGAACTTTTGGGTCAGGCTCAAAATCTATGATGATAAAGTCCACAAGAAAGATGAGTTATCCAACACGTGCTAAGACATCCTCAATTATGCCATCTAGACTCACCAAAGAATGGTATCTGAATTGCAACATTAAAATGGTGGGCTTGGGATTTCCTAACTGTATTTTTGAAAAATAGATATGGGAATCAAATTCCTTCTTGTACCCAAGTCATATAAATCTCATGAATTTTATGAACTTACAAATTGTGATCTGTAATATGAAACTTCTAAGATCTTTCAGATTGGTGGGGAGCGTATTTTTTATTCTTGAATTGCACTTCTCAGAGAGTGCAATCATGTATTCAACAAAACTTTACTTGCTTGTCATAATGTCCTTCACATTCTTAGAAGCTTAGTAATTCCTATGATATATCAAGCAAAAGGAAAGTTAATATGCCCAAGTTTAAGGAGTTCAACATACTAAAACATTCTTCTTCCTTTTGCTCTTTAAAATTTTGTAGAAATGGAGGGGGTGGTTTTGATCTTTGTTCCTCAAGTACTTTTGGAACACTCAGCTCACCTTTCTCAACAATTCTTGATTTATGTTTTCCCTCCACTAGTATTGTTTTCATCATCTAACTTATTATACTCCATACATTTAAAGTCGGAATACAGAAGAAAAGTGCAATTCATGGTTCTGGTGCTGGGGATTATGAGCCGAGTCTACAGTTTATAGATGATTCTATGGGTTGTAAGAAAAAGTCTTGTAGATGATCCTAACACTTGGAATTGTTTTTCAAATTTGAGATCCAATGTATAAATAAATATTATAGGCCCTGAATGGGTTTACAAGTGGTCATTGTCATTTGAGATTTATAAAGTGAAATATAAGGATCAATAGGATGAGACTTATTTATGGGTCATGGCTCTGGTAATGGATTACAAAGGGTGGTTTCGTAGTTGGGGTCAATGGTGGTGAAATTGGCTAAGTGTTATGTGGTTCATAAGGGTTGTGTTATAACTTATAGTATTAGTTACAGATAGTAGTTTGAGTCTGTGATTTTGATCTAAATCTTATGTTTCTGAAGTATTTATTTGCACATCTAGGATGAGCCATAAATGGAACTATGGGCCATAATTTCTCTTCGTGGTCTGAGATATTCAGATACTATAAGTCTCACCTAATTATACAAACCCCCTTATCTATGGACCATATATTGATCTATGATCCATAGACCCTCTCTCGTAGTCCTCCACTATGGTTTTTAATGATGAACTATTTGGTCATTCCTACTACCCTAAGTCCTAAATTACATTATTTTAAGCCTATAGTTAGCTATATCCTCCCCTACCGATATCATAATCACCTCATTCTCATCCTAATTCTTTAATCCATAATTCTCTCAATTCTCAAGATCCATTGAAGACTTCAATCTTGGGGGTTTCAAGTTCCATCAACCAATTCAAGATTTCCTTCACCTATTTAACTCCATATATATGTACCTTCATCCATGGGTTCCTTTCACCCATGGAACAAAACTAAACCACTCTTTTTCGTTCAAGTTTCAATGAAGATATTTCATTATTTTATGATTCCAACTCAAATTCCATGTATACTATTGTATGTTATAATTTCCTATCTAATTATGGATGAATTGTATTAACTTTCATAAATCCCATGATTATTAAGTGATTTCACATGCATGCTACCTAGGGTTTTATGAAATTATAAATTGGTTCTGCACTATGATTCAAAGAGTCTCAAATTACATGATTATGCATGTATTTACATTATTTACGTGATTTCAAGCTTATCGATGGTGAACTCATTCTTTCACCTTAAATTTTATGAAAAGTTATGATTTTGGAGGTTTTTCAAGTATGCATGTAAGTTCATCTATATGGTCACCTAAGACCCTAAAATGATAAGAATTGCAATGATGGAAGGCCTGCACCCACATTACGAGTATGATTATGAAAATGACCTACTCCATAAATATAATTTTATGAATTGGATTGGTCTAACTGATTTACCTTTCTACTATGTTATGAACTATGACAAGCATTAAGTATGATTTTATGACATGTATGATGTAATTTCATGATTTATATTTAGGTATTCCATGTGATTTGACTTAGCACCGAATAAAGCTTGAGGTGAGGACTCGACTTACATGATACTTATATAAAGTCTCTTGTCTCATAACTATGTCGCCACCATATGTTTACATTGCCAATATGGCTTAGCTAATGCATGCACATCTACCATTATGATTCTGACACTCATTTACTAAGGTAGAGTCTTTCCTTGGCAAGCAAGACTCCTTTCTCTCTGATCTGTGGAAGGCATTGGGATTCTACGTTATAGCTCACATGGTCTTATTTTTTGTTATAATTTTATCCTAAATATGTATGGTTTCTATGAAACTTTATATGATATCATCTACTATTCCTTATTTCTTTGACCACTTACATGTTTTCTTATGCTTTTACGACTTATACTCTTTGTGTTCTTCACTTGGTCAATGCACATTATGCTTTATATTTCATGCATTGCATGTATATGTAGTACATTCAAACATACTAATGCATAGACCATGCCAACATTATATCACAATGTAAGGTCATGGACCATCCTCTACCTCACTTTCGTGCCTCGATTCAATTTTTTTTTTTTGAAGATTTTTGTGATTCCTCAAACTTTAGGTACAAATCTCTTAAATTCTTGCCTTATATTCTAGTCATTTAAGATATTACAAGATTAACCTTGTTTTACTTTAAGTTCAGGGTAATAAATAGAGACATGTCTTAGGCCCTGCCAAGCATAGTATGCAGAGGTTTTGTTTGACATCATGTGTAGGATTCTATATGTTGTTTAGTCTTTCCTGATGATATTATGCCTAGATCCTTTTTATTGGTTTCACTCACTGAAATTACTTATATATTTCCTATGAATGCTTATGATATGTTAGGAAGGCTAGTTTAGGGGCTTCTTTTTAGAGTCTCAATAGTCATGTTACACTTAGGGCTTAGCTTGGGTCATAACATATTTGATATGAGAGTACAAGGTTTGAAAGTTTCCGAGGGAGTCTTACATGCAATGTCAAGCAGAGTCTTACTAATCATTGTTGAATACGCCATATCTGGGAGTAAAAGGTTATGGAGAATTTTTGGAAATCTTTGCTTTTTTTTATAATCTATGTCTTTTCTCAGAGTAACTTAAGAATTCTTCTCCCTAATGATTTTTCTTTGCATTTTTTTGACAATGCCACCAAGAAGAGCATCGTTGCAATGAAGAGTCAATTCCAATAACCAAGCTTATCCAATCCTACAATCTTCATATGGTCCCTTAGAGGAGCAAGTGAAAAATAAAGAGTTCTTAGCCACTATTAACTATGTTGGATCAATCAGTGGCTAATCAGGCTAACTAAGGTGTTGTTGCTGCTCCTATTACTCATATCGCATCTTCTAAAGTGAAGTACTTCACTCAAATGAATCCTCCTGAATTTTCTGGTTTTAAGGTGGATGAAGATCCATAAGAGTTCATCGATGAGGGGTATAAAGTGTTGATTATTATAGAGTTGTTCTTAAAAGAGAAAGCAGAGTTAATGTCTTACTAACTCAAAGGAGCCACACAAGTATGGTTTACTCTATGGGAAGTCAAGAGAGTTGATGAAGGTCCTATTACTTGGGAAGTATTCAATGTTGCATTTCATGATCGTTTCTTCCCATTTGATTTGAAGAAAGCAAAGATGATAGAGTTCATAAATCTCAAACAAGGAAGCATGAGTATGAGAGTGTATACCCTCAAGTTTACCAAACTATCCAAGTATGCTTCTTCCTTTATTGCCAATCCCCAGGCTAGAATGAGCAAATTTATTTCAAGAGTGTCTGATTTGGTAGTGATAGAATGTGGGACTACTATGCTTACAAGGGATATTGATATTTTGTGTCTCATGACATATGCCAAACAAATTTAGAGTGAAAATCTTAGGGAAAGAAAGGTGAATGTGTCTAAAAGGGCTTGGTCTAATGGTGGCTTCTCTAATGCAAAACTTGGAGGTGATGATCGTCATCTTCTTCAAGGCTAAAGGTTTCAAGGTCAAGCATCATCTCAAGCTTCTAATCAAAGGTTTGACAAGTATATGGTGCCATACCGTAAATCACAAGGTAGTCGTTAACCAACCTATACAAAGTGTGCTGAATATGGGAGGATTCATGTGTGTATACTTTTGTTTAAGTTGGGTGCTTGCTATAGATATGGCAAGATAGGTCACAAGATCTCTAAATGTCCAAGTATTTACAACAAGAGCAAGAAAGGTCATCCTTAAGGTCATCTTTTCCAAGGAGGACAAGTAAACAAGGAGCTGAACAATGAGGTGGACAACAAAACATCAAATTTTATGCCCTTCATGATAGGCAAGAGGTTGAGGACGCTCCTAATATTATCATTAGTATTTTGCAGGTCTTCAATTATGATTTATATGTATTACTTTATCAAGGTTCCAACTTGTCATTAGTTGACCCTTTTCATGCTAATAGATTTGATTTGTGCCCCATAGTCTTGCAATATCCTTTTTCAATATATATCCCCATTGGTGAGTCAGTTTTGGCCAATAAAGTTTATGAAAATTGTTTTATGTCGGTCTTGCATAAAATTATTCCTTGTGATTTTGTAAAATGTGATATAGTTAATTTTGACATCATTCTTGACATTGATTGGATGCTTCATATGCCTCCAGTAACTGTAGAACTTGTAGGGCCACCAAGTTCTAATTCTCTAATGAGCTAGTTCTTGAATGGAAAATTAATGATTTAGTGTTTAGGGGTCTATTCATTTCTTGTATTCAAGCCCGTAAGTTGATTGTTAAGGTGTGTGTCAATCATATTGTGAGGTTTAAAGATGTCAATTTTGAAGTTCCCTCTCTTAAGTCAGTCCCTATTGTAAATATGAGGTTTAAAGATGTAAATTTCAAAGTTCTCTCTCTTGAGTTGGTCTCTATGGTAAACAAGTTTTCCAAGGTCTTTCTTTTTGAACTACCTAGTATTCCTCCTGAAAGGGAAATAATTTTTAGCATAGACCTTTTCCCGGTACCCAAACTTCCTTATTGTACGACCCTGATAGAACATAAAGGGTTGAATGAACAATTGAAAGATTTATTCGAGAAAAGATTCATTAGGCTAAGCATGTTACCATGTGGTACCCCTCATGTTGTTTGTAAGGAAGAAGGACTGCTCACTTCGAATATGTATAGGCCGCTGATAATTGAACAAGTTTAACATAAAGAACAAATATCCAATCCCAAGGATTGATGATTTATTTGACCAATAGAAAAGGGCAAGTTACTTCTCCAAGATTAATATTTGGTCTAGCTATCATCATGTCACAACCCAAACCTAAGACCTAGTCGTAACACAACAAATGAGGAACCCGAAGGCACCTCACCCAAGTCTCTTAGCATTTCATCAAGCATTTCATAGGTGTTAAATATAAATAAAAGTTGAATTAAATGGGGAAATAGGACTAAGGGAGAGTCAAATATAAAACCAACACAAGTCATATCTATTATCATCATACATGGCCAGTCATACCTACAACTTAGACTTGGTAGGGGCTATGACTTGTTCCTAGATCACACAGTAGCAAGAAAAAAAACACATTAAAATAGTCATGATATGTTAATACATCAAGCTTTATAGATGTGAGGTCATATCCCCGAACTAGAGGACTCACACAAACTTGTCTGCGAACATCCGCAAGCGAGCCACGTGTCAGACGACAAGGAGAACCATTCCCCAAATGGTGATATCATGTATGAAAAGGCATATGTTAGTACTTTGAATATAGTAAGTATGTGGGATAGAACACAATAAAGGAATTATAATATTGTAATATGCAATATGCAATATGCATAATCATAAAAAGAGAAGTAAGCACAAGAGATGATAAATGATTAATGCATCTTTAAAACATGATTTTGTCACGACCTATGCCTAGGGCCTAGATGTGACCAGCGAATGGAAAACCCGAAGGAACCCCAAACAAGCCTCATAGCATATCATCATACATCCTTGGTCATGGAAGCAAGATAGTTCATCATAAGAAACATAAACAAGGGGAAATTCGGACTATGGGGAGAGACTTATATTTAAATAACTTGAATATCCTAAGTGAGTCAGCTCAAGCATAATACATATTTGTCCAACAACACCTCTAACATAAAACTTAGGGGGGAGGGGGGTCAAGACAAGAAACCGGTCTCAACCTCATAGTCAAGTATACCAAAAAGGAAAGATAGTCTTTAATACATAACATAAGAACATAGACATTGCCCTCGGACATGAGGACTCACCAACTAGCTTGAATGGAAGCCACTAGCCACGTGGACAAGGATGATGACAAAATGGAGCTCCGGTTCTGACATGGTAATAGCATGTAGGCATAGAGTATGCATTAGTATATTTGAATATACTAAGTATGTAGGATACAATGCAACAAGAGATAGGCAACATAATCAAAATACATACACATAGACAATGGATAGCATAGTAACGATATGACATGTATGAATGATGCTTGAAGTAAATTCATATGCTTATATAAATCATAATACATAAGTAAAAGGAGACCATCATCATAGATAAAGCAACTACTGCTTAGAATCCAAGGTTTGGCACCCCCTGGGAGGGTGATCATGGTATATACACCTTAATTGGTAGATGAACATGACACCCTTCATCAAGATAGCCAAGGTATCAACCCCTGAAAAATGGTTAATGGACATCCCACCCTTCGTTTAGGTGGCCAAGGTATCAACCTCTTGTTGGTTAATGAACATCAAACCCTCCAATTAGGTGGTCAAGGTATCAACCCCTTGCTGGTTAATGGACATCACACCTTCCAATTAGGTGGGCAAGGCATCAACCCCTTAATACTGGTTGATGGACATCACACCCTCCACCAAGGTGGTCATCTTATAATAACATAGATACTTCTCATAAACATAACTCATATAAATATTCATTTCATCATCATAAAGTCATTCAACTCATAAGACATGCTTTGGACCTTCAATTCCTCAAGAAGTCACATCCGTACATTTTATTAAACACTTAGAGTATGTGTAGTGCTAGTGTAAAACCATGCAATTCAAGAGTGAAATCATGCTAGTAAATTCAATGTAAAAGCTTCAATAGATACTTGGTAACACCCTCAAGCAATAAACATCAAAACCTTTCACCAATCCTTTGAATAGATCTTAGATTCATAGCTCAAAACATGGTAAAACAATCACTATTTCATATGCTCAAACATAGCATGCAGTAATAATCAAGACTCATGAATAAATCACTTTTAAATCATGCAATTTGTAAGAATTGGAAGCTTGGGTATCATGGTTGAATTCAACCCATGAAAGAAACCCACATACCTTAGCTTTGGAGAACCCTTGCAAAAGATTGGAGATGGAGACTTGATGCTTGAATAAAATCCTTGAAGCAATTCTTAAGATTGGTCTTGAGTCACGGGACTTGAATTTAGGGTGAAATATGAGTCTAAGTGTTTGAGAGGATATAAGGGAAAGTAAAGGATGATACGAGGGTGAAATAAGGTTAAGTATAGATATTTTCACGTATGGGGACCCTTAGGCCTAAGACTTAAAAGTCTTGGACCAAATACAAAAAAACAAACTCAAAAATCGCGGCGCGCCTGACACACTTTTTATCGCATTCTTGAAAAATTCATAATTCGATTCGGTTGCTTACAAATTAGGGTTAGACTCTTTCCCCACTCAATTTGATCCCCCGAACAAGAATATGAAGTCAGAGTTTTGAAATAATGAACAAATTTTTAGATATATGGAAATTACGATTATGCACATTTTCAAGGCACATTTTCGGGCACTTTTGAGGTCGTTGCAATATCTCCCTCTTGGGAACATTCATCCTCGAATATCAAAGAAACATATGAGAGACGAGTAATCGTAAGGAGATCAGCCCTAATAAGAATGCAACAATATACCTTAAAACACCATTTTCAAATTCTCAATATTAATGTCAAAATCGTCATGAATGTGTCAACATAAACATAAGTGCATACGATGACATAGGGGCATAAATACAATACTTGGAATCATAGAAATGGATTTGACATATTATCATAAACTTGAATAGAATGGAATAGATACGGATATTGCTTCTCCATGCTCGCACCGACTTCCCAAGAGATACATACGAATAGACGACTCCACTAAAAAGGGCCTTGACGAACACCACATCATCATTAATCAACTTTTCCACCCTTCTATCCAAAACCTCCACCAGGCTCTTCTCCTAAACCAACTTATCCTCCACATCACCCACATTCTCAAAGAGTTCTATAGCACTAGAGTTACAAATACATCCCATCAACCTAGAAGCATGAAGAACCAGAATAATTGTATCCACATCTCTAGGTAATTCCAATCCTTATGCAACCTTATCAACCTCCCTCTACCTTCTACAAGGACTCACAAAACTCAATCGTCGACCTTAAATACACCTAGTCCACTTAGTAACATAAACCACTATCTCCCCCTTGGGAGAAAACCTATACTCTATCATTTTTTCACCCAAAGCTTCCAACTCTAATAAGGTGGAATCAAGGGCTTGCTTAAAATAGACCTCCCAACGTAAAGAAGATTTAGGAACCACCAAGAACACTATACTACCATTCTCAACTTCTCCTAACCTAAATTTTGATCTAACCAATCGATGAACCCTATTAGTCTCCTCTTTGCCACCATTATCCACACACACTAGACTACTTAGAGTACTATCCACAACACTAACCCTACCGGAGAAACTAATGCACACTCATACCATAATCCTTAAGAAGCTCCAACCACCTCCTTGTTACCCCCATTCACACTCATCACATTTAACAAATAACCTCTCATTTTCCAAGACTTGCAACACTACCCCCAAATGATTCACAAGCTGTAAATAAATCAATACTTCATTACTAGAGACCACTAAAACCTAGCCGAGGTAGGGTTTAAGACCCTATTCATGAAATCCATAAATATAGCCAGTGCATAAGTCAACCAAACAACTCCACCAAGGCTAATAATGCCCACTCCTACTCCAAAAAAACACTTAGGGATATCACTTACCCTCATCCTCACTTGGAGACAACACTCGAACCAAAGTTTAATTTTAGAGAAGTGACTAACCTATTATTGTTGACCAAATAGATTAACCATCCTCAACCATCATATTACCACCTTATGGGTTCTACATTCATTGGAAACATGCTATGCAAGTAGCCAAATTACCCCAAGACCTCCAACATATCAAGCTAAGTTCAACCAAAATCCCAAGACAAGATATCTATGCAACCAAAACATGGGGCGATCCTTAGAGATCAATTGAAACTTAATACAAAAATGGACCTACCTCTTTTGCTACCACCTGACAACCTCCCACTAAAAGACGAGTTCATCAGGGAGTCAGATTCTAACTCTGCAGATCCTACTAACCATGGAGACACAATATGCATGCAACTATTCCATCCTATGTATAAAATCAAAACAAGCCACAAGGCAATACCTAATGCAATATGAACATGAAACAATACCTATGAACTTTGTGGCAACAATATACCCAACCTTGAGGTAAACACCAAAGGTTCACATAACATCTTGGGGCACACAAGAAGCCCACTAACAACCAAAAGAATAAAGAAAGAGAAAATGGCACACCGGCCCCAACAATGCATACGCATCTAAGTCAAGAAAACAGCAACATACCGGTAGCAAAATCGAGCGCCCCATCTACCTCTTGCCTTCTTTGAAGAGCATAGGACCGATTACGTCTTGAAGAACCCCCTCAACTTCACCACCCTTGCCCTTGTTGCGCTTACGAGAATAATCATTCATCTTATGACCCATCTCCCTACATCTATAGCAAGCATCACTACCTCTCAAGCATTACCATCATGGCATCTACCATACCTTGGGCATCTAGCATAAGGCACTATAGAACTTCTTTCCTTGGGACAACAAAACTTTCCTGCAAAACGGGCCTTCTTGTCCTCCTTACCCCCCTTCTTCCTCATCTTTTCTTCCTCCAATTGTTCGGCATAAGTCATCAACGGGGAAAAATCTATGTCACCGATCAATATAGGGGACCAACATTCCTCACACACCAAGTCGAGATACCCATCACAAATTTATTCATCCTAATCTTTGCATTGGACACCAATGGAGGACCATATTTGAAAGTTGGGTGAACTTGAGGGCAATTTCCCTCACACTCATAGCACCTTATTTCAAGTTCATGAACTCTACCAATTTAGCTTCTCTAAGGTCAAGTGGGAAGAATCGATTAGGAAGGGCCACCTTGAACTCCTCCCATAGAACCACATTACTATTTCCCTTCTCCCCCTTCCATTGATCATACCATATTTAGGCTACCCCTTTGAGTTAGTATGCCACCAACTGTGCCTTTGCATTCGATCCAACACCCATGATAGTCAAAATCATGTAGACTTCATCAATGAACTCTTGCGGATCTTCATCTATCTTTGACCCTTAAAACACCGAAAGATTCATCCTCATGAAGTTCCTTACCCTAGCTCCTGGGGTAGTAGCATGAGGGGCTTGGGGACCATGGTTAACTTGGTTGGCCACAACTTGGGCAAGCATAGTGAGAGCATCCCGGAGCTCACCATTGGTAGGTTCCTCCTCGAGTGTTTGGGCCCTTCTTTTTCGAGTGTTAGACATGATCTAGCATAGAAAAGAAAAATCATTAGGGGAAAAATTTACTCCAACTCTGTGGCACGACTTAGATCATAAAGAAAGGAAACAATTCCTAAAATATCTCATAGCCTCCTACTCATAGTTGTGGTGCACAACACAACCATGAATAAGACTCTAATCGACACAGTATGTTGGACTCTGAGGATCTAATAACCTACTGCTCTTATACCATCTTTATCACGACCCAAGCCTAGGGCCTAGACGTGATCGGCGAATTGGGAACCAGAAGGAATCCCAAACAAGCTTCAAAGCATATCATCACACATCCTTGGTCGCTAAAGCAAGATAGCTCGTCATAAGAAACATAAACATGAGGAAAATGAGACTATGGGGAGAGACTTATATTTAAATAACTTGAATATCTTCTATGAGTCAAAGCTCAAGCATAATACATATTTTTCCAACAACACCTCTAACATAGAACTTAACAGGGGCCAAGACAAGCAATCGGGCTCACCGTCATAGTCAGGTATACCAAAAAGGAAAGATAGTCTTCAATACATAGCATAAGAACATAGATATTTCCCTCGGATATGAGGACTTTCCAACTAGCTTGAATGGAAGCCACTAGCCACGTGAAGAAGGATGATGACCAAATGGAGCTCCAGTTCCTACATGGCAACATCATGTAGGCATAGAGTATGTATTAGTATGTTTGAATGTACTAAGTATGTAGGATGCAATGCAACAAGAGATAGGCAACATAATCGAAATGCATAAACATAGATAATGGATAGCATAGTAATGACATGACGTGTATGAATGATGCTCACAGTAAAATCATGCTTATATAAAGAATAATACATAGGTATAAGGAAACCATCATCACAGACCAAGCAATTAGGTCTTAGAATCTAAAGTTCACACCCCTTTGGAGGGTAATCAAGGTATATACCCCTTAATTGGTAGATGAACATCACACCCTTCATCAATGTGGCCAAGGTATCAACCCCTCAACAATGGTTAATGGATATTCCACCCTCCATTTAGGTGGCCAAGGTATCAACCCCTGATGTTCTATCAAAATACAACACATTTGATACCTAAAACAAGGTCCTTTATGAGTTCTTAATACAACTTTTTATGATTTTTATGTGTTTTTGTGTTATAATTGCAGGAAAGGTAGGTTGGCATGATTTTTTGAAGAAAATTTCAAATTTTGCTAAAGTACAGGACATACAAGCTCACCTACGAGTCGTAGGATAACCTCGTAGCAGGAAACAGAAAGCAAAAATCAGAAAATCTGCTAAGTGGAGGTCAAGCCTACAAGGCCATCATATAAGTCGTAGGTCTCACTACAGTTCATATAGGTAGATTTGCAAGAGAAAACAGAGAGCCAAAACTTCAGACCAAAAATCGAAGGCCTAGACTATTAGAGAAGCATACGAGTTATAGCCCAAGCAAGGACTCATACCAATGGGTTGTGTCAATTGAGTCTAAAATGCCAAACACCTGATAGGAGACCCCAATTATGACTCGTAGGTCACCCGACAGTCGTACCTGTGAGGCATACTAGGTACTAGCTATCTTTACTGTGTAATTTTAAGGGCTAAATATGTAACAACTATAAATATTTTAAGTTAGAGTTTATTGAAAGGGGTAATTCGAGATTTTGAACTTTGTACATTACCTTTGAATATTTTCTAGAATATTTTAGGGTTTTAGCATATGTTTTCATTTTCTCTTGGAAAACCCACTGTTGGAGAGTGCAAATTTCATATTGTATTCATTCTCAATCTATCAATCTTGTGGATGGAACTTGTGGTACTATCATTCTTCATTACTTTAGGTAAAACTCTCAACTATGTCTTGTCATTGCATTTTTGTTGGTTTTGCTTTAGCCATGAGTAGTTAAGCACCCACAACTTGGGGCTGTGGGAACCATGGGTAGTTGATTTGATATGACCTAGAGTTATTTTATTTTTTTTTGTGAACAAGCCTATGCCAAAGGGTCCCCACTCCTTTGGACAGTCAGGGGTTGAGCCACACACCCCAAGCCTTATTATAAATAGCAAAAAAGGAAATTACAAAGAGGGGGGCATAAGCCTTACCTCGATCCTGTGGAGGCTCATAAATTATCTATCCCACTATGGTCGGACAATTCATCCCTATTTCTAGAAGGAGCAAACAAGGAAAATATCCTATTAGAAATACTTCTCCCAATACAATATATCTAAGAAAGCATTTAGAAAAAGGAGACTCTCCCCTTACAACATAAGAAGGTAGAAAAGCATGTCAAACTAAGACAAATAAAAGAGCAACCCTAATCATGGAAGGAACAACAGAACACAACTCCAAGAGAAATCTTGAATAGGCAAGGTAATAGAGCACTAACTAGGGTGGTTCCCTGATCTTCTTTTTACATTTTTCTTCTGAAAGAGACCATATTCATATTATCCATCTGAAAATATTCTTTGGCCTCCTGTGGGATTTGCTGCAACTCAAAATAATTCTGAGGAGAAGTGAGAGAGTCACTATATTTTTCCATAACATCTGCTACACAGTTTGCTTCCCTATAATTGTGTCTACACTTAAATTCCTGAAGCTAAGAAACATAATCCTACAACCTGGAAAGAGTTTATGTAATCTGCCAAGGAGGTGCTGATTATAGATTTATTGCATTTTTATTATTGGAGTTTTGCATGTATTGCTTATTTCCCTTCACTTTGATTGTTGTCTGGTGGTGGCCAACACCAAACCCCACCTACTATCATGATCCTGACCAAGGTAGTGACGAATAGGAAAAAGGAGGTAAATAACAAGATTCGATTGACGTGTTCTTGTCTAATCAACCAAACCCAACCAAGGGGAGGTTGACTGGGACAATGGATAATGGTTAGTTAGCACGCCATGGTTGTTGACCACATGCCATGATGAAATTTGACCTTTACCTTCACAAGAGGGCCGGAAGAACCTAAGTTACTATCTTACATACAAATTTTCAATTGTACTTATATTGTCTAGGGTAAACGAGTCGATGAACCATGGGGAACACAATTCCCAAGTTTTCTCTAAAAGTGAGTGTTTGCTCATGCAGTAGTATCGTATTTATCTTACTTTTTCTTTCAAATCACAAACCCCCTCATTTAGACACTTTAGTTATAGATACTCGAAATGATTGATAGTGAATTCTTGTAGTCAAACCCTGTATTCCCTGTGGATTCGACCCTAACCTTTGATTAGGTTAATTGCTAACACCGACTGCTTTCGTATTGGAGCATGAACATCATCAAAAATTATGGCGCCATTGCCGGGGAATACGACTAGGTTTTGACTTGATTGCACTTTTAGTTGGTTTAAGTATTAATTTCTAGACTCTCTTCTATTTTACTTTTATTTTTATTTTTATTGTTTAATTTTACTTACAGGGTGTACTAGGTTGTATGCCCAACACAATGAGCTAAGGCAATCCCTTAGCTCCGATCAATTTGATGATCCATCGACTCTTTAGAAGGATAGCTCAAGTGAATGAGGATGTCGCGGTTGAGGAAGAGATAAACATGAATGATGATGATATGGTAAGATAGGAGAATCAACCATCGAGGGATGATAGGCCACAACTTAGGGATTTTAACAAGAATGCTTATGGTTGGAACCAATATCACTTGAACCCTATGGCCATGGACGTTACTGATGTTATAGTATTGCCTCCTTTACCGACCAATGCTAAGTTTGCAGTATCGAGTAGATTGCTCCAAATTCTCCAAAATCATGGTTTGTTCACCAGGATACCTTCCGAGAATCCCCATTTTCTTCTCCATAATGTGGTTTTTTTCTGGAAGAGTGTCATGAAGACACAAACTATTTCTCTTGATGTGTTGGTTTGAGGGTGTTTCCATTGTCACCAGCAGGAAATGCAGCTCTTTGGTTGTCTTATCTTCCTACGGGTATAATACCAAGTTTGGTATAGCTTCAGAGAGTGTTTCTAGAAATATATTTTCAAAGATTAAAGAAGCTAAAGCTCAAAGATCAAATAAATAATTTTGAGCAATTACTGGGCGACTTTATTAGTACCACATGGGAGAGATTCACCAAATGCTTGAGGATGGTCCTCGATCACAATATTGTTGATGATGCCTTGGTTGAGATTTTTTATCAGGCACTTGATGAGAATAGTCAATCTTGTGACGTCATAATCATAGGAGACATATTTCTTAACCAACCTTTTGCATTGATTGCTATGAGAATGGAGTAAGTTGTTAAAACCAATAAAGCATGGGGTCAACGAGAGTGAGGTGCAATGAAGACCTCTTGTGCAGTCAACACCAACAATGAGCAAACAAAGTCCAATGAAGAGATCATGGAGCAACTTGCTCAACTTCACACAAGTATGGACTTAGTCTTGCAACAAAACCAAGCAACTGTCCAAGCGGTCACTCACCAACCTCCTAAGGCTCCCATATATGAAGATTCATTATTTGATGAAGTTGCTTACTTTGTGAGCAATCAAGTGGTGGGTTTTCGGAATAACCCCCAAGGGTCCAACTCGGACTATTAGAGGTAAGGTTTCGGGAATCAAGGTCGAAACTATAACCATGATGGTGCTTATAGAGATAACCAAGGTGGCTACTATGAAAGGGAGAGAGTGCCGGATGCCAAATGGGATAGAAGAGATGGTTATAGAAATGGTCCTTATGTGCAACCACTTTGAGGCTTGATGAGATGTTTGACAAGTTTTTAAAAAAGAGTCGACCATGAAGATGAGACCTTGAGGGGAATGAAATCAGACATTTCAACCATAAACAAAAAGATAGAGTCTTACTTTGTGGCGATTAAACAACTAGAACAACAATTTGGGTAAGTCTATGTGAAATTTAACCAATATCAATAGGGAACCCTACCAAGCAATACCTCTTAAAACCCAAAGAATGAGGGGCATTGCATGGCAATCATGACTAGGAGTAGTAAAAGCATCATAGATTCCCCTATGCCAGTGATCGTGGATAAAGTTGTTGAGAAGGGCACTGGTGGTGAAGTTATGGTTGAGGGAGAAAGTTCGGAGAATACTAGGATTCAAATAGAAGAGGTGAGGGAGCACGAACAATTTAAGTCAATTCCAAAGGCTCCTCCTCCTTTCCCTCAAAGTCTTAAGAAAAAGGAAGACGAGGGCAAATTCAAGCACTTCCTCTCAATCTTGAAGCAACTATCCATCAGTATTTCCCTTCTAGAAGCTTTGGATAAGATGCTCGGATACGCCAACTATATGAAGGATTTGGTGACAAAAAATTACACTTTGAGCCAAGAGTTCTCAAAGGAGCTCTAACAATGTAGTGCGATCATGACCAAATTCCTTGTTCAAAAACAAGAGGACCCCGATGCATTCACCATCCCTTGCACCATTGGTGATGTTGAATTCACAAGAGAATTGTGAGATTTAGGAGCGAGTATCAATCTAATGCCTCTTGCCATATTCAAAAAGCCTGGGCTTGCCACTTATGACTCTGACACGAATGCGATTGCTCATGGTGGATCAAACTATCAAAAGACTAGAGACAATAGTTCTTGATGTTCTTATTAAAGTTGATAGATTCATCTTTCCCATGGATTTTGTGATCCTTGATTGTGAGGTTGATTTCGAGGTCCCTATCATTTTGGGAAGACTATTTCTATCCACTAGGAGAGCCCTTGTGGATAACTTTGGTTTAGGGTCAATGATGCAGAGGTCGTTTTTTACAACCGCTAGTTAATGAAACACCCAGATGAATTAAAGATTGAGGTTTGGTCTCTTAATAATTGTTGTTGAAGGACGATGACAAAGTCAAGCTATGACGTTAAATAAGGTGCTTGGGAGGCAACCTAAGCATATGTGGTGATTTTTTAGTTTGTTTTCTTTTTGAAATTTGTAGGTGGTAACATGTTGTTTGTTTTTAATTTAGAAGACATTGATTCAGTTGTGATATTTTGAAGATTGTTGCGTTTGGAGACTTGGTCTGCAGGTGGAATCTAGGAACTGAAGATGTGAGAAAATGGCACTTGGAGCAGCCTCTAGGAGCAGGCCTATGAGTTGTAGTCAGCACAACGACTCGTAGTCATGCCTCGTAGAGGGAAACAATGAGTATCAAAAGTTATCACACACACTACGAGCCAACCTTACGATTCGCAGGGTCCTCTACAAGTTGTAAGTGGGGTTCGTACTGCCTAGGTATGAAATAAAATTTTTAATAAGTGTTAGGTCTGTCACAAGATCAAGACCTATGAGTCGTAAGACACCCTATGACTCATACTCAGAGTCTTGTGGCCCCGATCTGTAGATTTTTAATGATGACCCGATTTAGTATAAAAGGGGACAAAATAATGTAGACCCCTAAATTCATTTCCATTACCTAAATCTGATAGAAATCCCTAAAATGCTTTCCCCCATTCACTATTCTGATCAAATCCCGGCGAGCCACACCACTTTCTGGTGAGTACTCCGATGAGGATACTATTTTCTAGGGTTTCGACACCTCTTTCTATCTACTTCGCATCAGTTTGAGTTTTATTCCATTTGGTAAGTCTTGTGGTTAGTTTTAGTGCACTATTATGGTGAGTTTCATTATTGAGATTATTGTGTGCTTGGTTTAATCATGAGGATTTACACCCATATGATGATGCTTTTGTTTAGATATGGAAATTAGGGTTTGAGTGCTTGCAAATTCTGTTATGCTTTGATCTTTGTTAAGAAATCTTATGTGAGTGGATGTATATATGAGAGTAATGGTCACTTGAATGTAGTGCTTAATTGTTGCCTGACCTTTGTGAAAAGTATTTTCGGAATCATAATGTGGAAAATATTAATGTGTTTTAATATGCCACATCTTTTTAGAGTTAATTGAAAGTGCTTAAATTCCCTTGGATCGCAGTGGATTGTTGGGTTGATAATAAGTACGAATCTAGAGATGTTGTGTTTATGGGTTTTACTACGATATAATGCGGGATTGACATCGATCTTTGGGGTTAATGGTTGTTATAATTGCCTTATATCATAGTAGGTCTAATTTTGTGTCAAATATAATGTATTGCTTTGATGATTGCCAATGCTTGATTGTTGTTAGAGGTATTTGTGGTTTTGTGGGAATGTAGTAGGCACTAGACGTGCCTTCTATTTTCAGCTACCAGGCCTCCCTATGACTCGTAAGTTCCCCCATAAGTCATAGTGATCCTTCGTAGTAGGTGCCAGTCACCTGTAGCACCTTCATATTTCTCATATGGGACCCAACTATGACTCGTAGATTCTGCTATGACTCATAGTAGGGGTCTCGTAAGTCTAACTGGGGTTTCAAAAATGTCTCTGGATTGAGGTACGAGGCCAGGGTACGATTCGTAGGCCACCCTATAAGTCATAACTACACCTCGTATCTAATTCTACATTTCATTGTTCTCAGAGACCTTGGTACTACGAAACTAGTGTACGACTCGTAGGACACCCTATGAGTCGTACCTTCACCTTGTAGCTACATACCTGCAACTGTATCAGTGAATTACTTTCTTTTGATTTCAACATTTAAGTGTTTTTGTTTCTCGTTCTTTATTATGTGATTATGGCTTGGTCAAACATCTTGATGCTCACATGTTGTTGTGTGGTGGGTTTATAGATATCATTCCTCCAAAGGATAAATGAGCGATCCAAACATTCCAATGGAGTTTGGTGGATGAGTCCTCCTAGACTGAGAGTTCTGAAGGGTCTTTAGAAGTTCACAGGGTCAAAATAGACCCCGAGGCTAACGTACCTCAGACTTGCGCTCGTACAGCTCAGGAACCTATGGAAGTGAGTAGTTCCTCCTAGTCTGAAGAGGAGGAACAAGAGGGTGAAAGAGATGGGTCCAAGAGTAGCTCACTATAGATGACCCCCATACACACCGAGATAGATTCTGAGGAGGGGTCACAAGCTCCACAAGTGGAGGTACAATCACAAACCCCGGCCGACCCCAGATGGTGTATTGCAAGGATGAAATAAATATATGACCAAGGGTTAGAGCCAAAGCACCAGGGAAAACAGGTAGACAATTGCATGAGGAGTCTAGGCTAAAAGACACAGGGCTAAGCAGTGTACCAGGGTTAGAGGCTGAAATTGAGAACCACAAGATAGGATGATTATCACAAGTATTGGGGAAGTATGGCCCCTATTTTTTTCAGGGAATTCTATGCCTCCTACTATGCTACCATTCGCAGAGATCTTCCAAGACACAAGAAGACCATTGAGCAACCACAGTAGAGTGAAGTCCTAGTCAGAGGAGTGGTGGTGGATATCTTGGAGGAAACCATTCGGAGGGTCCAGTTTTGGCCAAACTACAGGATGCCACATTCCGTTGCTGAGTATGACAATCGAGTCGCAAGTATGAGAAAGGCGGTTAATCAGAAGAATGTTGAGCTGAGAATAGAGCTCCTTAGATTGATAGCGAGCCAAATTTGTAAGGTAGGTGTTGAACCAAGGTGGGTCACAACCCACAAAGTCCATTCTGAAGTCCCACCTCTTGTTCCGAGCAAAGCTTTGCTGGTCCATTATCCGCTGGCACATCAGACCCATATTAACGGATAATGTGATCTCATTGGAGAGGGCAGTATTGCTGGCTAGCATCTTGGCAAGGTACGGAATTAACTGGGTTTGCATTATGGCAGAGTAGATCCATGAGTTGGTAGTCTGCACCCAACAGGCATTGCTATTTCCCATCTTGATTTATAGGTTATGCAAGGCGATTAGGGTGCGGGTCTCTCTCCACTTGGACCCTCATATAGAGGCTGTGCATATGATGGACCCCAATCTAATCAAGGCTAATGAGAACCCAGTAGCCTTATAGAGAGCTATTCCATCTCTTATTCCAGATCTATTCCCGATTGAGCCACAGACTTAGGGTTCAACTCCAGCTTCCACCGGCACTACTCTAGCTACTGTAGAGCCTTCCCCAGCTGACGAGATTCAGTTTACACGATTTTCCAGTACTCCCATACTATCATCATCCATTATGCAGGTAGATTCTCTTATCTCTGTTGTTGCTTTTCAGGCACTAGTGCGTAGGGTAGCTACTATGGAAGTCTGGCTACAGCCATTAGCAACACAAGCCAACCTTAGGTCAGCCAGATCATACAAGACTCAGAGGAGAGGGTAAAGGCACTAACCCCCGATTTGGTAGATGAGAGAGTTAGAGCGATGGACGCCCAAGTAGATGCATTCGAGGCGAGAGTCCAGAGGAGGCTTGAATGTGCTCGGCCTGTTGACATGAGTGTAGTGACACGTGAGTTAGTCAAGTTTATGGTCGACTTATTGCAGATATTATCGGCCCCTATTGCAGTCCTGGAGGTGGCATCAGAGGTGATGAGGTTTTTGACTAGTTAGTTGACTGCCTGCATGTTCTCGGGAAGAGGCCCCTTGAGACAGATGACCTAGAGTTGAGCCAGAAGAGGCATAGGCCTGATGACCCAGTAGCACCAAAAGAGGAGCTGATACCAGAGGATGTAGTGTAGGAATCAATACTGATGGCAATTATATGAGAGATAGGGAGCAGCAAACTTCACAGGGAGAGGGTATCTCACGTACAACTGTGACCCAAGTAGCTAAGGAGGAGGTCGTGACCCAGGACCCTGCTGACCAGACAGATACTAGTGCTTGAGCAATACGATGTTTGGTTCTTGACCCTAAACCAGCATATTTAGGTAGTGTAGATAATGTGTAAATACATAGTAGTATGGTATTTTGGCATATATATATTCTTTAAATGCTCTTTGAATGATTTGAAAATTTTGGTTACCCTCAAAATTTTTGAGATTGTTAGTTATTGATGTATTCATGTATTTTGATTATCTGGTGATGTTTGTTCTGATAATGTAAAGGTATGTTGAGGCTGGAAGTATGACTTCCCCTATTTTTGGTCCCAAAATTTTCTTGTCGTATTTCTTTTTTCTTGTGGATTTTAAAAATTTTCTATTAAACCAACATGTTTAGGTAGTGTAGATAATGTGTAAATGCATAGTAGTATGGTATTTTGGCATATACATATTCTTTAAATGCTTTTTGAATGATTTGAAAATTTTGGTTACCCTAAAAAATTTTGAGATTGTTGGTTATTGATGTATTCATGTATTTTGATTATCTGGTGATGTATGTTCTAATAATGTAAAGGTAAGTTGAGGCTAGAAGTATGCCCTGTGAGTCTATACTTGATTGTGTATGCAATGCCATGTGTGTTGTGATCATATTTTGCTGCATTCATGTATTATGTATGGACTCATAACTTGCCTTATTACTCTAAAACTGTTTTGGTTATGTGGTTGATTGGAAGGGATCTTAGGCTTTGTTCTTATAGTGAGCCCACTTTTGCCTAAATAACCTACCAAATGAGCTAGTGAATCTCTTGTTCCAAATATTTTAGCTTCTCATGTACTCGTTCTTGAGACCTTACTAGCTTAACCTTATTTGATGAAATATCTTGACATTGCCCTGGTTTATCCTTGAACATGTGAATCTTGATTGAGGCTAAAAGCCTAACTTGAGGTGGCTACAAATGGTTGCCCTGGTTTGGGGATTAGATATTGTGTACTTCACCTCAGGCTAAAAGCCTAAGTTTGGTAAAGTAATGAAAATAAGGTGGTTAGTTGGGAAAGAGTGTCACGACCCAAGCCTAGGGCCTAGACGTAACCGGCGAATGGGGAACCCGAAGGAACCCAAATAAGCCTCATAGCATATTATTACACATCCTTGGTCGCGGAACAATTAAATGATACTTGAAGAATGGAAATAAGGGAAAAGGGGACTAAGGAAGAACTTTTCATAACATAGAGTATAGAGATAATAGAATCAACTCATGGCATAAATACTTAGCTTTATCCAACAACACTTCTACTACATAGATAACGGCGGGGGCCAAAACATACAACTAGGCTCACCCTCATAGTCATAAATAAATGATAAAGTAAAGAGAATCTTAATACATAGTGTGATAGAATAGTGTTTGTCCCCGGAATGGAAGATTCACTAAAGTCTAACTTGAACACTCCATCCAGCCACAAGAAGATTCAATAGGAGCTCCGGTCCCTACATATTATTATCATGTAGACAAGAGTATGCATTAGTACTTTTGAATGTACTAAGTATGTGGGATGAAACACAACAATAGATAGGCATCATAATCCAAAATGCATAACGATAGGCAATAGGCATAATATAGCAATATGACGTGTATAATCAATGCATAAGTAAAACATGCTTAAGTAAATCATGCTCATATAAGATATCATATGTAAAGAAGATACCAAGCTAGCTTTCCAACCTTGGTTGGTTGATGATTGTCACACCCAAATCATCCTAAGTGGTGAGGTATAAACCCCTCACATGGTTTATGTTGGTCACACCCTAATAATCCTAGGTGGTGAAGTATAAACCCCTCACATGGTTGATGATTTCAAACCCCCAACTCCGTTGATGATGGTCACACCATAATCATCATAGTGGTGAAGTACTAACCTTTCACATGGTTGATGTTGGTCACATCCCAATCATCCTAGGTGGAGAGGTATAAACCCCTCATATGGTTACCTGGGCTTTTATCCCCCCGGATTGGGCATGGTCTAGTGCACAACTTTGTATAGGATTCATCATAAGCTCTAATGCAATACCTCATGTAGGAATAATTATGTACATAAGCTCATTTCATCATCATAACATCATTTATATCATATCTCATGCTTTCGACCTTCAATTTCTCAAGAAAATATAACCGAACATTTTATCAAACACCTTGGGGGTGTGTAATGGGGTAAAAAGAGCATGCAATTTAGATATGAAATCATGCAGGAAAATCAGTTGTAAAACCTTTAATAAACACCTTGCAACACCCCCAAGACATTCACGTCAAAACCCCTCATAATTCCAACAATAGATCCAAGATTTGAAGATCAAAACATGCTAAAACAACCATACTTTCATGATCTAAAATCACTAGGCAGTAAATTTTTCAATATACAAGACTCACAAGTAAAATCAGCTTTAAATCATGCAATATTAATTAAAAGAGGATTTAGGCGCCATGGGTGAAAGGACCCAATGGTTCAACACCACATACCTTAGCTTCGGAGAGGTTCTTGAAGAAGACTTTAATAGAGACTTGAAGCTTGAGTGAAATCCTTGAAGAAATCCTTAAGATTGGTTATAAGTTTGGGACTTGAATTTAGGGTGAAATATGAGTCCAAATGTTTGAGTGAGTTTTGGGGAACATTTAGGATGATATGAGGGTGAAATAAGGCTAAGTGTATGTATTTTCAAGTTTGGGAACCCTTAGGCCCAAGATGTAAAAGTTTTGGACCGAAGTCAAGAGAAACTAGGACCAAAACGGACTGCTCACTGGAAATTGCATTTTCTACACGAGCAGGTTTTACGTAAATGGGTATAAATCCTTCATCCAAACTTGGAATGAGGTCAAACGAAGTGCGTTGGAAAGCTAATTAAAAGGGATTTCATTTTGTAGGTCGTGGGCCACCTAGTTCTTTGTGTGCTAAGAGATATGCCCCTTCAAAGTGGACACTCCTAAATAGCGCATTTTGCGATTTTTGGATTTTGATTCGGTTGCTCTAGTATTCGGATTAGACCTATTTCCAACTCAATTTGACCCCCTAAACAAAAATATGAAGTCAAAATTTCAAAATAACAAATGAATTTTTAGATATATGGAAAAAACGATTCCAGGCACTTCCGAGGCACGTTTTCGAGCACTTTTTTTGGGTTGTTTCAATATCTCTCCCTTGGGAAAGTTCGTCTCCAAATGTAGAAGAGACATACAAGACAAGAGTAATCATGAACAAATCAGCCCCAATATGAATGCAACATTACATTTAAAGCATCATTTTCAAAATCTCAACATAAGTGTAAAATTATCATAAACTTACCAACTTGAACATGAATGCATATGAATGACACAGGGGCTGAAATGTAAGACTTGAAATCATAAAAGGACTTAACATGTTATCATAAGCTTGAATAAAATGAAAGAGATACGGATATTGCTCCTCCATGCCCGCTCTGACCCCCCGAGAGATACATAAGAATAGACGACTTCCCAAAGGGCCTTGAAGAACACTACATCATTGTCAATCCACTTCTCCACTCATCCATCCAACACCTCCACCGTGACCTTCTCTTAAGTCAAATTACCCTCCTTAACACCCACAACTTCAAAGTGTTCTATAACACTAAAGTCACCAACCCATCACATCTACCTAGAAGCATGACAAACCAGATTAACCATATCTACACCCAAAGGCAGTCCCCAAATTGAAGCAACTTTAACAACCTCCCTCTACACTCTATAAGGACTCAGAATCCTCAACTCAATTATCAATCTTAAATACACCTAACCCACTTGGTACCATAACCACCAGCTCCCCTTGAGAGACAACCTCCACTTTATTATCTTCTTACTCAAGACTTCCAACTCTAATAAGATGGACTCAAGGCCTTGTCTAATCTAGTCCTCTTATCCCATGAAGATTTGGAACCATCAATAACCCTATACTACCATTCTCAACTTCCTTCAACCTAACTCCCTATCTAGCTGACTGATGGACTCTACTAGTCTCCTCTTTGCCACCATCAACAATATATGCTAGGCTACCTAGAGAACCAACCGCAACACTAGCCTTACCAGAAAAAACTAATGCACACTCACATCATAATTCTTAAAGACATCTAACCACCTTGTTGCTACCTACAATGCACACTTACCACATTTAGCAAACAACCTCTCATCCTCCAAGACTTGCAGCACTTCCCCCAAATGATTCACAAGCTCTAAACAAATCAATACTTCGTTACTAAAAATCACAACAAACAGGGCATGGTAGGGTTTTAAGACCCTATTCAAGAAACCCACAATCATTACCGGTGCATAAGTCAACCAAGCAACTCCATCAATACTAATAATGCTCACTCCTAATCCAAAAGACACCTAGGGATATCACCTACTTCATCCTCACTTGGGGACAAAACCCGAACCGAAGATCAATCTTAGAGAAGTGACTAACCCATCGTACTTGACTAAATAAATCAACTATTCTTACTTATCACATTACAACCTTATGGGTTCTACACTCGTTAGAAACAGCCATACAAGTAGCCCTAACTACCCCAAGACCCTCAATATAACAAGTTGAGTCGTCATCCCACAAGAATACTTATAATATGCATATACATACTCTCAAAGAGGCAATAGTCATTTTTAGAATCATTTCAATGCACAATTGGTCTTAAAAGCCAAATACCATTCATAGTAATTCATACTTAGGCTCAAATGCCAAAATCATAATTTCATAATCATAATACTTATGCTTAGGAATGACCCATTCATATACAAAATGGTGCAAACACCCAAAATACTTAAAGAGCCAAAATCAAAAACACAACTGTGATCACAATACTGTCATAACCAACCTTTTATCAAAACTATATCGTAAAATGAAATTGGGGCTTACCCATAACATAACTTTTCAAAATAATCCTTATACATGAATGCATATACTATGAACAATGAGGAAATGACATGGGTAATTAAGATTCCGTTTAAAATCAACATTTATAGTATGAAGTTGAAGTGAAAACATAAAATTAATTCCATATTTAAATTCATAGTGTAATCTCTCATGCATAAATGATTTCAAAAGTGGAATATGCATACTTATAACTCCATAAATCCAAGGTAAATCCTCATATAACGGTTTAAATCACAATAAAATCATCAAATAAACACTACTCATGCATCAATAGAATTTTAGGAATCATAATATTCAAATCCCAAATTAAAATA
>JAABOM020059655.1:0-12589 GCA_011800125.2 Solanum clarkiae
TCACCAGTTTATGAGGTTATATGAGTCCAGGTGTCCCTATCGGGCACTGGTCATGACCCTAGGCGGGTCGTGACAACACTATGAGCTAATAGAGGCTCACAAGCTAAGGACAGATAGGCTTGAGGTTACAGTTGATGATCATGGGAAGGAGTTAAGAGAGTTTGAAAAATAAAATGATGGTAGTTGAAAGGAAGGTAGTGGTGCAAACGCGTCAGAGTTGAAAGTTGATATAGATAAATTGAAGAAAGAGGTGGCATCCCTCTGATCCACTAATTTGAGCATGTTTTTCGATGATCTAGAAGATCCACCACTCAAGGTGGATGTGGTTGCATTCCCAGATGAAGAGATGGATGTAGAGACTCTGGGTGATAACAGTAAAGAGAATCAGGAGATGAGCACCCCAGAGACTAATTATGAAACGCAAACTGTGCTTCGGAAATGCCCATAATTGTAATTTTCATATATCTCAAAATTCATACATAATATTGAAAATTTGACCTCATATTCTTGATCGGGGGGAATTGAGAGCGAGATGGGTATAACCCCAATTTAGAAGGACCCGTAGCAAAGAATAAATTTCACAAAGTTACGAATTCCAGTGGCGATCCGCACCCTGGCCACGATGCGCCAAGGGCGCGGATCAGTGTTAATTTTTCCTAAAAATTCTATTTCGACCCAAGGGCCTTGAGGTTATTGCCCCATGCCTACATATACATGAAAACACCTATATTTAGCCACTTTCAACTCTAATCACTCAAGACCCTCTCAAAACCCTCTCAAACACTTTACCAAATATTTCATCCAAATTCAAGTGTCTTAAGCTTGATTCCGGATCTCAGGAACTCCATTCAAGCTTCAAGTCTCCTTCACGTCTATATCAAGGAATACCCAAATTTAGGTATGTGGGTTTCAACCATTGGGTTCTTTCACCATGGTGCCCAACCTTCCTATTTTATAAAAATTGCATGTTTTCAAGTTGTGTTACTTATGGGTATGACCTATTATGGATTACAACTATAAACTATGTTGGGATTTATGAAATGTTGATTGAAAACACAGGTTCACCTATTTCAAGCTTATACTATGAGATGGATTGTGTATTGTGACTATGCATGTTTTGAGCTATGAAAATATGATCTACTATGATATTCGATGATGGATTTCAAGGTATCTTACATGAGGGTGTTACTACGTATTGGTAGGTTGATTTACATTGAGTTTTCTCATATTACTTCAGTCTTGAATTTCATGATTTTGAACTAACATTACACACCCACCAAATGTTTGATAAAATGTCTAGACAAGGATTCTTGAGTTATTGATGATCCATTGCAAGTCTTACAAAGTCAAGTGACATTATGATGATTAAGGGATTGTATATATGGATTGAATTTATAGAAAGTATCTATGGTGTTGCAAGTTGACCACACCTTGTTGGGGGGTGGCATGCCCAATCACCTTATTGAGGGGAGTGACAAGCCTCAATCACCTTGTCGAGGGGTGGCATGCCCATACTACCTTGTTGAGGGGTATGTACCTCAATCACCTTATCGGGGGTGTCATGCTCGTACTATCTTATTGAGGGGTATGTACCTCAATCACCTTGTTGGGGGTGGCGTGCCCGTACTACCATGTTGAGGGCTAGGTACCTCAATCACCTTCCAAGGGGGTGGCATCCTTGGAGTTCAAGTGATAGTTTGCTTGGGCTATGATGATTATGGTCTCTTCCTAAACATGTAACCTATATTTGCAAGTTATGTGATTTACAAGCATGTTTTACCTCAAGCATTGATCATGTATGTCATTTTGATATTATACTTATATATTGCTTATAATTATGCATTTCGACTATATTGTCTATATCTTGTTACATTGCATACTACATACTAAGCACATTCAAATATACTAACGCATACTCTATACATACATGATATTACCATGTAGGAACCGGAGCACCTCCGATCATCCTCCAAGTGGCTAGTTTGGTGTTTTGGAAGCTAAGCTTTGGTGAGTCCTCAAATCCGCTTTTGGTATCTCTTTATGTTGAGAACTTAATACTATAAGGGTGATCTCGGAGAGTGTCTTGGGCTCCGCTCCAATCTATGTTTACAGGTGTTGTTGGAACAATTGATGTATTTATGCTTTGAGCTTGACTCTTGAGTATTTTATGATTTTCCAAGACTTTCCTTAGTACCGTTTCCCTTATTTATATCTCTTGTTGTTGTTATTTGTTTTGCTTCTGCGACCAAGGATGTGTGTATGATATGTTAAAAGGCTTATTTGGGGTCCCTTCAGGTTCCCATTCATCATGTCACGTCTAGGCCATAGGCTTGGGTCATTACAAATTAGGAGTCATTGCGAGTAGAGCAAAGCCATATGGATTAGGAGGAGCTAAGAGTGGAGAATGACATGGTGGATGTAACGCTTGCAGCTTCTTTGCTTGACCAGTCTATGATTGGCACATCTGGTGTGAGTGCACCTGAGCCTGCTAGGCCCAACATTAAGTGCACTAGTATAATACGGCATTGATGTCCCCATGGAAGCTTCTTTAGCTCTACCACCACCACCACAACAGGGTTGACTTGATAAGGGTATTCTCGCACTCACTACTTTCTCTTATGCTTACTCTTTGTTGTCCCTTGTACATTGAGGGAAATGTTTATTTTGTTAGGAGGGGGTGAGCTTCAAGAATTCCCTGTCATCTAGATATTATTTTATTTTTGATGAGATAATGATGGTATTTCATTTTGATAAATGGTGCTATTGATGAATATTTAGACAATTTTTAACTTTTTGGGTTGTACATAAATTTTAATTTGGGTTGCAACGTAATAGTGTTTATATTTTGTTATTTCTTGTTTTTCTAGCTTTTGTTTTTCTTGTTGAATGATTAAATCATTTCAAATTTTTGGAAAACCCCGTGCATAGATGAAAAGCGTGCGAATGTGATATCGTGTCTCTAGTCCTTAGCAATCCGAGCATTGATGATCCATATCTTGAATTTGAATAGTGCCATGGACGATGAGCATGTACTCACTTATTAGTTCCTTCTTGATAAATCAATCCTTGAATGGATCTGAGGAATCTTGAGTTGACTCTATGAGCAATCAATCTTGGATATGTCATGATCAAAAAATTGCAAACGTGTTGCCATTGTTTGAATGCAAAGCCATTTTTCCAATGAGTGGTTAGTGATCTTGTCAAAATGCATGTGTTACATTCTCTAGAACTTGCCTGATTTTTCTTGAGAAGTGACTTGGTTAATTCCGATTTAAGAGAGGATCTTAGGCTTTCTTTGGTTTCAATAGTCCAATTTAACCATAGTGACATCCCTTGATAGTGAATTGAATCCTTAGTGATCCCTTTTTGAGCCTTAATCCCTTCTTTGGCAACTACATATCCCTAATTCATTTTTGTGAAAGACAAATCCTTTTGGCTCCTCACTAATCCCTCCTTGAGCTTGAAAGTAAAGTAGTGGCCAAAGGCTAAGTTGGAGGTGGGTAGTAGGAAGAAGGAAGTGTCTCCCATGAAAGAGTCAAAAAAAAAGAGTGAGAATGAAAGAAAGACATTAGGAAGTCCTAGAAGAAAATGAAAAGAAAAAGTGAAAAACAAAAAGTTTGAAACGAAGGACCCTCCAAAAAAAAGAGAGAGTAAAAGAGTTTTGTCTCGAAAGAAAGCACAAAAGGGAGACACTTAGGATGAGGAATCAAAGCAGAGAGGTGTTGAGATAATATGAATGGGAACCAAAAGGACCTTTGTGCTTGAAAAGAACATGTAGATTACCGAAGGATGAGCCACTATGAACATATGTTATCCTACCCAACCATTACCCTACATTAAAATCCTAACAAACTCCTTTAGGGCCCTAGTCTCGAAGAAATTCATGTGAACTCCGATTGTGAAGAATAACAGCAAGCCTATGGGTTAAATCTTACATGCTATTTCTCATTTGGGAGAGCGAGAGTTAAAGAGATCCTCTATAAATGAAAGGCATAATGTTTAGTGTTCAGGATCTTCTTTAGCGTGAGGGAAAATGGTGATCTTTTTGGCCACTGATTAGCAGTTATATGAGCAATTGTGAGCATAGCCATGTTTTGATTACTCCTTAGTCATCTTTGGAGGCTTCAAAGTCACATAAGTGGTTTGTGGAATTTCGAGAAAGGATGAAAAAGGTGAAAATATATGTGTTACTCCTTGTGTCCTATTTTCAAGTTCTGACCTGGATAGATTGATGTTTGATTTGCTTGAGGGCGAGCAAAGGCTTAAGTTAGGGGTATTGATGAGTCCAAATTCTGACTCATTTTGGGGTTAAATTGCAAATAAATATTGCCGTTAGTGTGCTAATAATTTCAATTTCTAATAATATGCATGTGAAATGGCAAGAAATGGGATTAAAAGTGCACAAAAGGGAAACTCTTGGTGGAATCTTGGAAAGCGAGCAAAAGTATTGAAAGGCAATGAAAAATGATGTCGTCGACATCCTCAGCAATCCGCCAAACCATTGAGATCACCTAACTATGCAGCAACTAAGGTTCTAGGTCAAGTTAAGAGCAAGATCGATGTCATAGAGCATACTCGACGATTCGTCGAAGTGGACATTCGCCTAAAGTTACAGCACCTAATGCCCCAAAATACCGACAAAAAAGCAATATGAAGAATATTTTGGTACATCATTGAATTGGATAGGCAAAGCTATGAGTCATCGCCTAATGTTAATAGTTGAAGAAGCTTCATAAGGATGCATAAGAAAGCGGTCAAGTTCACATTTGGTGCATCGCTGGAGTGCTCGGTGATGGTCGGCCTTGACCGCCAAATGGCATTTTACAGCACAAACTTTCACACTTTTTGCATGGAGTATATAAGAAATTTTAGAAAGGACATTGTACATCATCTGTACATTTCATATCGAAACAATTACAATATAGTATTAGTACATAGAACTTTCTTAGAGTACAAGGGAGGCTAGGGTTTTGAAGATTTTTGGCAATAAATTGGAGAGGATTGGCTAGTGATAACCACTAATTTGTACTCAATCTTTTTATCCATGAATTTTGTTACTTTGTATGGTAATCAATCTTTAATTTTTAGCATAAGTGGCTAAAACGCGCATGTTGGGGGTGTGCTTTTGATATGGATCTTTAATTTACTCATTAGGTTTGTGATATCTTGACTTATCTGTAGTTGATTTTGGGTCAATTTATATCTTTTCCTAAGTTTAATTTATGAATCTCAAGGTTGCAAACTTGGGGTTTTGTGCTTAGATCTCTGATTATTCTGGAGCAGGGATTATTAGAGTGTGGAATGGATATAATAGACGGAAACCTTGTGGGGTTTCAGTTGATATCTATATTATTGGATTCAATGGCCAAGGTAGTATGTATTTTGCTCGACTTCTCAGGCCAAGCGTGTCCTTGGCAGTCCACGTGTAATATCTTAGTTGATTCATATGAAACACCCATGTATCATAGATGATTTGGGTTACAAGCAACCTAGCCTATTCACTCATCATCAACTCATGTAGTCAAGTATCTAGTCCCATTCGTTAGATTATTGTCCATATTTGCACATACCCAACATCTTCCTTTGATAGTTACTTAATTCTATAATTAGACCTTATTAGCTGAACTTTATTATGATTATTGCAACCTCCAGATCCTGCAATTACTTGGTCCAACGAGTCACTTCTGCCTTGAATAATGATTCTCTACGAAATTGACCCTAACCTCTAAAGTTCGGTTATTATATGTTGATGGCAACCGCCCCTTCTGCCTTTGAGTAGTTAGGTTGAGCGACATCACTGCACCAGATACTCCTTGCACCAACAATACTCAACCAACATCAAAACTTGACTATTCATAAACCCAAATATATATCCATACACAAAATGGCAATCCAAAGTCGAAGGAATCATCAAAATTTGATTCTGAGGTCTCCACGACACAATTACTAATGCAAGTCAAATAAACTAGTTTAAAACTCTAAATATCAAAACTACCCTCGTCAACTCCAAAAATTATGATGAGACTACTTCTAGCATTAGTTTTACTATCCAGAACTACTGAAATTGTCAAAATTTTGAGAGGAGCTTCTGAACCCCGAATGCTGACTAAAGTCAAACTTTGGCTCCAAAAATGACTAAAAATACAACTTTGGGCGTAAAGAATCTCATTTATCTCCGAGTTCAGTTTTGTAACCTCTCCTAGAGCGGATTCAACATTTTAAAGATAATGAAATTGATGGATTTCTGATCCAACACTCGAAACTCAAAATGGCACAAAAATTTACTTTTTCAACAACTTAAACTTCCAAAAATGCCAAAACTCATATTTTCAACTTTTAAAACTCAAGATTTCAGTTCCAACAATACAAATAGTTCAAAATAGGTTCAACACAACTTAGAAAAGGGCTAAATAGAAATATTTATAAATAATTTCAAAAATGACCAACCGGGTCATTACATTGCTTCTAGAGGCATTCTATTTATTTCAGTTTCACTTTGATTTATTTCTCTTTTATCGAGGTACTCATGGAATTGTCATTTAAACCATCTAGACATTAACAGATAGTGGCTTCATAGATATTGACAGAGTGAATTGGATGATCCTATTTTCAGACTTATTTCCTTTTAAAACCATTTTCCTAATAGAGATTGATTAGGATTGTTGACTAATTAGCCCATCTTACTTGCTTACTCTTAAATTGAGCCTTCCATTGTATGATTGACGATATAACTAAGCCAAGTAATTTGCTTGGAAGCCATTGATGGTTTCTAAGTGTCAGGCACATTTGGGGTACTCTCTAGATGTATGACAAACTTGGTATCAGAGCATAGAGTTCAAAAGTCCTAGCATTGTCTATGAAATCATATCTAGTAGAGTCTTGCCTATGTGTGTGTTATGCATCACACATATAATCAAGTGACTATGGTACATTAGGAATTATTTCACTTTTTTATATTCTGAGTTTGTGTAATAGAATTTAATCCTAAGCAAGTTCCCTTCTACCTCATGCAATATGCATTTCACCATGCTTTCTAAATGTACGGTGAGCGAGACTCCATCAGCACTGATATTTCCTTGCCAAAGATGCCCTCACAGTTTGGGACTCGCACTAGATCCCAAGCCTACTGCTCAGTATGTTTTACATGCCCAATGAGTAGAAAAGAACAAGGAGGAGGATAGGAAGGAACACTTGAGCAAAAAGTCTAAGTAAGAGAACATAAGCACAGTCAGTAAAAGTAAGGAAATGGTAAAAGGTCCTTCTTTCAAAAGAGGCCTTTGAGTTATGTTCCACCTTTAGCGGGTGCACTTGCACCTAGTAATATATATAATCTAAGGTCACAAAGTAGTCAGAACTTCAAAGTCCAGGATTCTATGTTTCAGGGAATTATGGTCCAAGGTTTTAAAAGAAATCGCTATGTAGTACATGTGAAAAACTTCATTTGAGGGAGTGTAAAAAGCGCACTAATGGCTGCTATAAGTATGTTCAAATGGGCCACATTCTGAGAGGGTGTCCAATGTGGAGATAGAGTGATAGGGGCAACAGCGGGCAAAGGAACAAACCATCTACATGCTATGGCTAATCTTCAGGACCAAGAGAACTCACCAGATGTTTTCAATGGTATAATTTGAATCTTTTCTTTTATTATGTATGCTTTTCATGATTGGGATGTCACATTGTCTTTTGTGCCTCTTATATATTGTTAAGCTGAGTCTCCTCTTGAGTTTCTCCTTGAGTCTTTTTGCGTCGCTATTCCCATTTATGAGTCTATCCTTATTGAGTAAGTGTATAGTGTTTATACCATTTCTGTTTAATCAAAGAGATACTATGGTTGATTTATTTAATGGATATGATCAATCCTGATGTCACTCTAGGCACAGATTGGCCTTAGTCTTATTATGCCACCTTAATAGTAGAGCTCAAGTGGTCAAGTTTTGAACTTTGAATTAAGCATATCATAGATTAAAAAAATAGTCATATTGGCTTTTGCCCAAGGGGAAAATGATGATTTCAGGAAGCCAGTCAAGTTATGAGAACTAGATGGTGACATGCTCAAAAGAAGTTTCAATAATACGTTAGCTCATTCGCAGTCCAGTGCATTCCTTAGATTTTGACTGTTATAATACCTCATTGATGTCTCACATGTTAATATGATGCACATGACTTATGCTCATTCAGATAAATTAACCTTCACCCTTAGTTCCTAGAAAGAAAATGAAAATTTGAGCCCTTTGATCCCAATCATAGCCTATAAAGTTTCTAAGATCATCCTTATCATATGGGCCTATACATATGAGTACCTAGGTTTCATAGCATGCACAATCCTATAGATTCATGGATTAATCCGAGTGACTCATGAAGTAAGGTTGCATCATAAATAGCAATATCTCCCAATGATCCTTTCTTTCGATACTAATAGCAACGTAGATGGTTGGATAAGTCAAAGTAGATGTATGTGAGAGATTGAGCATTCCTGATTATGATAGTTGTGTCGTACTTGTCCTATTTAAGGATAAAGTGTGGAGATGAATAAGATGACACCTTAAGGTATGTAATAGATAGGTAAGAGTATATTGATGTGCCTCTAGGTAAGAGCTTATGCAATAATGGAAGTACATGTGTTAAAATAGGTTTGACGATTCTTAGGTGTCGTTGACTTCAAAAAAGCCATAAAGTGGTTCTAATGATAAGCTTGAATATATGGTTGTCATTATATAAGTGATCGAAGTAAACTATTGATGACTTCTGGATGAGGGCTTCAAGCAAGTATATTGAAGTAGTGAGAAGGAGTTGTATTCTCTAAATGAAATTCCCTATAAGGGTATAGAGAATGAATCTCAAGGGTTAGATTTATGGACGTATGATCATCTTAAGAATAGCACTTTGAGACTTTGACCTAAGATTGAACATAGTAAGTGTATGCAGTTAGACATAGGTTTGAATGGTGCTCTAGGCTTTCGTCAATAGAGTGTAGTATTCAAGAAGAAGAGTATGGTAAAGATGAATTGCTAAGCTTGAAAGCTACCAGTAGTATCTCCTGTATCATGATGGTCCTATCCTTATATCAGACTAGTAATTCCTTTTTTTAAAGTCATGAGAAATTCGAGATTTCAGCCTTTCCTCATCAATGATATGATGTCTTTTACTGAGTGAGTTCATTAGATTTAAGTTAATTGGACCAGAATTAGTTCAAAGTTACGAATAAGGTGAAGGTCATTCAAGGGAGATTGAAAACTTTATAAAGTTGACAAAAGTCTTACCCCGATATCATAAAAAGGGATTTTATGTTTGAGGTGAATGATTAGATGTATTTGAATGTGTCTTCCATGAAGGGTGTTACGAGGTTTGGAAAGAACGAGGAAGCTTAGTGCTCGATATATTTATTAGTCCCTAGCAGATTATGAAGAGGGATAGAAATGTGGCCTATGAGTTGCAGTTACCCCTAGAGTTAGTTGTTATGCATCCAGTATTTCATATATCGATGCTTAAGAAATATTTAGGTGATCCTTCATTGGCGATTCCCATACTCCAAGGATAATTTATCGTATAAGGGGATTCTAATCCAAATCCTTGATCATCAAGCTTGCATGATCGTCAAGCTTGCAAATTTAGGACCAAGGAAGTGGCATCATTCAAATTCTTGTGGAGAAATCAGTTTAACGAGAAAGCTACATTGGAATCTAGAGAGGATATAAAATCTAGATAGCCGCATCTATTCATGCCTTCTAATGATAAAGTCAAAGGTAATATTCCTTTCCCCATTTTTAAGTTGTTGTTCATTCTCAAGTCTAAGTATATTATTATCTTAGTATTTGATTTCTTGACTGTAGCCATGCCTTAAGAAAATTTGTAGCTTCATCATCATTGGAGGACAAATGATCCCATGGAGGAGATATTGTAACACTTTGAAATGTCTAATCTAAGATCTGGACCATTACTTTTATGCATATGAGACCTTACTGAGTGATTTTGACTTTACATGTATATGTTAAGGTCAATTCTTTAGTGTGAGAATAAATTTCAGATGAGTTAAGGTCACAAGGATCCCCTAACACAAAGTTGAGTTGAAACCTTCCTTATAGATTGAGTTTTGCTATGACATTTTTATAAAGTTAGGTGGTCCAATAATTCCTAAGCTATAAATATATGTTAAGGACATATTCTAAGTATTTTAAGTGTATCTGATGTAGTTTAGGTCTATAAGGAACCTCAAACATCAAATTAAGTTCAAAACATTTTTATAGATCAAGTTTTTCACATGAGTTTATAAAAGAATCAACTTCAAATAGGCATATCTCTCAGTACATAAGGAATTGTATAACCCATGGACCACCAAATTAGAGGTCTTTAAGTCTTCTTTCTAGTACTACTGATTTTGACTAATTTCAAGTTTGCACTAGGAAGTTATAGTTATTTTATTGAAGCACATTTGGGTTGCATAATTCAGTGAGCTGAGGGCCAATTCGGTGACTCATTGAATGTGTTTGGCACATTGTTGACTGATCTCGCCAAATGGTCCCAGAAATCTTTAGAAATTGTTATTTTAGGCGATCTAAAGCTCTCATTCGATGATTCACCAAATGGTTCGGCAATGGGATCTCCATACCGCTGATTTGGAAGATGAAATTTATTAAAAGATTTTTTTCAATTTGATGATTTTCTTATATTCTCAAAAGGTTATTTTTACCTTTTCCCTCAATTAACTTTCCTAAGCCTATCTTATAGCCCAATAACCTCCCTCTTCATGCATAATCCCAAGATACATCAAATTTTCATGTTCTAAATTCTCTGGGAAAAAACTAGGGTCCTTCATCTTCAAGCCTCAGAGCAAGGATTTGAGTTAATACTTTCCTTCCAGGTATGTAAGGGTAACTAAAACATGATTTGGGTTCATTCACATGCCCTATTTATTCATCTAGTTGAGTTGATCTCATGTTTGAGTTTATGAGTCTCCAATGGTAGAATTCTTGGAAATTATCCTAATACTAGTAAGTTCTTGCATATTATGGTCCACATTGATGTGTTTATGAGTTAAGTATCTTGAGAAACGGTATACACTATCGTCTCTATGAACCCTAATTAAATGTTGTACATAATCTACTGTCTATATGTGTTGATTGAGTTTGAGAGTTAAAATTGTGAATGTCCTGAATCGAGATGAGTTAAATATGAAAGCATACTGAGTAGTCATTTAAGGTCCTTATCCCTATTTTGAACTTGAGCATTTTTATGTGAATTACTATTTTCAGAAGTAAATTTTATTTTCTTTAAAATGTGCATGACCCAAAAGTATGAAAGTGATTGATCGTGAAATGATCGTTAAATTGATAAGAGTCCAATAAGACTAGTCAAATTGTTTGGTTGAACTGATTGATTTGAGTTTTATGAGCATACTGAGTCTTGGAAGTAGTATCGAGCATTGATTTAGATAAAAAAAAATTATCTCAAATTACAAAAACTATGCCTCCAGCATAAGATGACAAAGGGGTCATATATCTGAAGTTCTTAAAAGAAAATTTGATTTGATTGACTATGGATTCAATGATTTGTGATTATTCTCTTATCTTGGCAAAATATAGGATAGGTGTGGCAACGACATTGCTTTGTTGTACATCACCGCCTCAGTTTATGATTGTCGTTTAAAGAAAATCTCAATATGACATGATGGTACTCGATATGATTGAGTTGAATTTCATATTGTTGAGTCCTTCCTAAAATATAATTACTTTATCTTGTGTTGCTTACTGAGTTTGATTGTCATTCTGAGTTGAGTCATTGGATTTGCGTACATCTTGTACTTGTTACATCTTACATATGTACATTCCAAGGATTGATGCCCTTTTGGTATTACATTATTTTATGATGTAGATACATGTGCCAGAGATCATTAACAGACACTCTGTTGAGATACATTCTATTCGTGACAGTAGTAAGACCTCCTTGTTTTTAGAGGTATTCTATTTGTATTAGTTTTACTTTGATTTAATTTTTTCTATCAAGGTAACCATGAACTTGTCATTAGCACCATCTAGAAATTTACAGTTAGAGGGTTCATAGAGTTGATAGAGTGAATTGAATGTTCCTATTTTCAGACTTGTTTCCTTTGAAAATTATTTTTCTGATAGAGATTAATTCGGATTACTGACTGATTAGCCCATCTTATTTGTTTACTCTAAAATTGAGAAAATCAGGCCAATGATTTGCTTAGGAACCAGTGATGTATCTAAGTGCCAACTATATCTAGGGCATCCTCTCGAGGCATGGCATATTGTAAAACCCCAAAAATATTTTGTAAAGATAAGATTGAGCCATTATTTATATACTATAAGATTGCACCTGATGATTCTTAATTGAGAATTAATGTTAAAATCAGTTTCTTAGTGTGTGAATAGATTTGAAGGTGATTAAGGTCACAAAAATCCTCTAGCACAAAGTTGAGTTAAAAGTTTTCTTACCAATTGAGTTCAACTTAAGATTTTCTAAAATAATTAGTTAATCCAATGAGTTCAAATTTTATATATATATAAAATCCAGACCCCACTTGTGGGATTTCATTGGGTATGTTGTTGTTGTTGTTGTTGTTGTTGTT
>JAABOM020059656.1:0-12586 GCA_011800125.2 Solanum clarkiae
ATAAAATTAATAACATAAATGACTTTAACACGTTGGGGAATTTAATTAAATTAAAACCAACAATAATAGAGCGTTAGCATTCGAACAAATACAAATTTATAAATAAAAATAAAAAATAAAAGAAAAGAGTCAAAGTGATTTCGGGCCTTTGTCCCATTTAAATCTTGGTTGCAGCTTTTGCTTCCCGGGGTCAGTATAGCAACTTCTTTCTCTTGGAATTGGGACTGACTCGGAGTAGAGAAAGTTTGGGCCTCCATGACCCAAAGGATGTAGATTAGGGAGTCCAAAATGGGCTCGGAGCATTGTCCATGCAAAGAAATAAAAATAAGGATTAGCAGGAGACTCAAATCTAATATCATAATGAGATTGTACCGACTTTCATAAAACAAAAATGAAAATAGAATAGAATCATTCGTCTTGGTTACGAAGTAAGCACTTAAACACTGATCAAGTGTCTAATCTACATGAATGGATACTAGATAATCAAATGAGCTTGAAAGCCTAGCGTAGAATTTCAAGGATATGTTTCAACATGACCAGTACGAGGAGAGATCAAAAGACATTTAAAACTCTCGTCCACGGGCCCAAGGAGATTATAAACAGTGTTTTACAACAGAATTATAAGAAATCAGCCATTGTGTTACCAAGACTAAAATCATTTTTAGACCCTTACATATGTTGGAAAGGAATAGACATCAGAACGAGAGCATTCCTAGTGCCCATATAAGCAAAACATAACAGAAACACCAGCTCAACCAAACCAGATTCAGGAGAAAATAGTGAAATATACATGAGACTAGGTTCATGAGACAGGTTGATTTTCTCAACAAAATCCAAAGGGGAGACACAACAATTTGATTAAAGACAGAGGCGTTTCAATACATAAATCACAGTTATAGCATCTCAAGAATAAATCCAAAGGAAAGACTCATAAACGAACAATGTTAACCAACAACGAGTGCATTTGAACTTAAGAAGGATTTAAGCAGAGGAACAGATGGTTTTAAACAGTAGGCTAATAGAAATGTATTCTCAAGCTCAAACTTGGAATCAAAATTCAGACCTCAGTGAAGCAGGAGAGTTATTCATTTGACAGTCATCATGTACAGAGAAGAAAGAAAAGAAGGAGGGACATGCAAATATTATCATTCGAACCTTAGAAATCATAACACACGAAGATGAAACTGAACAAAACGACATGAGCAGACAAGAAGGATTCAGTTTACATAGGGCTTAGAACAGAAACAAAGCAAATCGAGACACCTGTGGATCAAAGTTAAATTTGAATTGAGACAAACTTCATTTCTATCAACCCGATACTAAAACTTTTAGTAACATCACAACAGCCTAAAATATGTATTTCAAATGATCAGGATATCCAGTAGAACAGGGCATTTTTAATATGTATTAAGATGGGACTGGAGCAAAACTTATTAAGGCAACATGATATTGTCTTATCTTCACAGTAGATCAATTTGAAAACGAGAAGACACAACACAGCGAATAACATCATATGTTCTGTATTTAACTTCAGCTACTGTGATGAAAGCATGCATATAACTATCTTATAATCGTATTAAGAAGGAACCAAGCTAAGACGAAAAGCAAACAGATTGCAGACATTCCTGGAAACCAGAAGCAGGGAGCAACAAAGTGTCTGTTCAACCAGTTTTTTTTTTCATATAAAAATCCAAGAAAAACAGAGAAACTGGGACATGCTTTCAATGTTCTTCAGCAATTTCAGCATAATGTAGCCAAATATGTTGTCATTTATGACCAAAGAACTCAAAATTTTTGAGCAAAATTCTGTAGAAACAGAAGTAGGTGTCTCATTAATATACTGGGCAGGTTGTATTTAGACAGGGACAAAGGCAATCAGGATACAAATCATGTAACACACAAGAACAGTGAAGGTAGCAACCCTCAAAACATTATCAGCTAAACGAAACTTGAATAAACCAACTGAATATCGAAGAATAAACTAAACACGACTTTATGACTTCTGGGAAACATCTTAACAATAACAGCATCACAGCATTATCTCACTACAACATAGTCAGCTAACGATATCACCAACATTCAAAGAAACGCATTAACTACCAAACAACGACAGCATCACATATCATCCCTTCTCGATAGGGCATTTCCAATTAACAAAAATGTGCAAACATGACAACTTTGACATAGCTATGATTCTCACATTCAGACACAGTAGATGACTCTCAAAATGAAAGTGAGATTAGGACATTACCTTTTTCGGGGCAGCGAACTAGGACGACGAGCTCGACGAAGCTTGAATACCCACCGAAATGGGAACTGTCGCAACTGACGAGAGTTTTTTTTTTTGGATTCTAGTGATAGAAATCTATTGAATATGATTATGGTTCTTTCAATTTCTAGAATCGCCCCAAGATTCTTAGGGTTTTCGAACTGACTCCGGCTTTTCCGATTTCTCTGGTTTTCTTGTTTTTGATCCCTTTTTTCTCTACTGTCTCCCTCTGATCATTCTCGTTTTTCTTTTTCTCTCTAGCTGGTAAGTGTTTTTTCTCTCGCTCCTAGTTTTTGTTTTATCTTTGAAGAAAAAGGGAAAAGGGTATGGGGTCTGGGAAAGGGACGAACACGCGGGGAAGGGGAAAGGAATTTCTGGGAAAGGGACAAAGTTTGGGAAAGGGGAAACGTGGGGAAGGGAACAACGTTGGGAATGGGCGGTGCGGCGAGGGTTTGGGAATGGAGAAGAAGAGGCCAGGGGATCGGGGGGTTGGGGCGGCTGGCTTAGGGTTTTAGGGTTGGGGAAATGAAAAATGGGGAAGAAAGAGATGGGGGTTAAGGGATAAAAGGGGGCGCGTGGGTCACACGCGCCCGTCCTAATTATTTTAATTTTTTTTAAGTTTAAAAAATAAAGCCCGTTGATTAATTTGACACCGTGGAGGTAAAAATTGGGTGTCAACATATCTTTCGTTGATTTGTAGAGTTTAATGATTGAATGAATGTGATGAGATCAAGTGGTTCTCTTAGGGACTAGGAATAGTCTCTAGATGTCGATTACGTCTAGAGTACCCTCCCATGGCGTGACACTAACACTAATTCGATTCCACTTGGAAATTTTCTCAATAATCGAGGTACTTTCAGGGCTACAACGTCAATAATATGTGGATTTCAATAGGTTATCAAGTTATTGATTCACAAGATTGATGATACCACCATGTTTAGTCAGCCTCTAATTGCCTACCACAATTGATAACCTAACTACATTAGTGAACGAGAATAGGTTGGACCAACCGGAGTATTAAGCTTTCATCTTGTTTCATATTCTTCATAACCAAGCATAATAATAAGGTTTATACAAATTTAATCTGTGTTTGCCATAGAAAGATCGTGCTCCTTGCATTTCTTGTTTTATTTCTCTACTTCTCTTCTGAGTTCAAGACATGAATATAAATTTATTTTAATCGTGATAAAGCACTAAAATCATAATCATTCGTGTCGCAACCTTACACAGAAAGGGATTTAGCCACTCATAATTTGATTCACAATGTTTTATTTTCAAAAATAATTACAAAATTAAAAGTAAAAAAGAGTAGAAAAGAACCTAAGTCATGTAGAAACTTATCCACGTCTTTTACCTTCCAAGTATATAAAAAAAATTGAATAATAAAATATAATAACTTGTCTATTTCTAGTTGGATAAATTCATGCAACACAAAAACCTTTACAAACTTCACTGGTTAGTTAATTTTTCTCCTTTTTTTTTTTTTTTACGGTCTTGCAGTAATTTCATAAATTTGTTATTTCTTTGCTTTTTTTTCTATTGATTCTTCATGTTTTATGTTATTTTTCACTCTCTTTTCTATCCTACAAACACATAATCATATTAGTTAGTCAAAATACCAAAATTAAGACTAATTAACGATATTAATTCTAATTTTGATACATTTTACCACTTTATGATACTATCACATATACCACATTGTTTATAATTTAGCATCCTTAAAAACATAAAATCAGTTTGAAATATTATTGCTATTATTTATATTAGTTCAAGGGAATAACACATTATCCATGTGTTTGCAATACAATCTGTTGAGTGATATTATATTTAATATTATTTACTAATATGAAGTTGTGAATAGTTTAATTTAAAATTTTAAAATATTTCAATTATAAGAAGTAGTCAATTTTTAGTTCTTTTTTACTTTATTTTTTATAAATATTTTTTTCCGTGCAACTTCAATATAAAATCACAAAATTAACTATTAATTTAAAAAGTTTGGGCCTCAAATTTTTGAAGGCCTTAACCAAAAATTTAACCAAAAATTTAGTAGCCTTCTCTTGAGCCTCCCATGCTTGCTTAATCTGCATGAAAAATACTCTTAATTTCCAATATTTAATTTTAGGATTATAACATAGTATATCTAAAAATGTTAAACAAAGATTCATCTCTTTGAATCTGGGGAAGCTAAATTAAACTTAAATTTTAGGATGGGGAAAGTTTAGAAAAAAAAAGGTAAATGCTAATATACACCTTGAAACAATAGCGTAAGATGCATGAACGGAAGAGAAGTATTTTGGTGATAATGAAAAAGTGGAAAAATTAGATGAAGCTTTTTAGGAGGGGCGGAAGTGATTATGTTGATCAGTTTGTAGCAATTGGGGAAGAAAAAGGTTCCTTCAAAACATGTTCTTTTTTATTATTGATTTTCAAAATCCAAAACTTGATTTTGATTTCTGAAATAGTTAACCAATCCAAACACTATTTAAAAAGAGAGTTTGATTTGCATAGAGTAAATTGGTCCGCTGCGCAACTGTTTTGCTTTGATATCATTTTGTTTAGTATTTACTTTTAATTTTAAGAAAGTTGACACCATTTAGGACAATTAAGAGTACAAATCTGTAATTTGAGATGTGAGTGTATTAAACGGTTGAAAGAGAAGATGCGAGTGTATTAAACGTTATTCAGAATAACATTTTAAGACTAAAACGTACTTGGGTGAGTAACGTTTTATAATACGTTACTCTCAAGTACATTTTATTCTTAAAACGTTACTCACAGTAACATTTATTCATTAACACCGTTAGTTTTTCCGTTAGCCTAAAATGTTACTGTCAAATATGGTTATACTAGTTTTGTAAAATTTTGAAAGAATATATTATTTTGCTGAATTGGTTTTAATAATGGCTTAGTTTAATAAAAAATTTCCAATAACAGAAGAACCTTTACAACTAAAGCTAAAGCAATAAACCATCACTACGTCAATTTGTGCTTTTGTTTATGTGTTACACCCATTCAAAAAAGATCAATTTTCTACAATGAGATATTGCTATTACAAGGTGGAGAAGTAAACGTTACTAATCGGGTGAAAGTACAAAAATCTTATAGTCGCACACCGGTTAGGATGATTTCTTTCTTCAAGCCCGGCAATTGATAGCTAACAGGGGTTACCCTGTTTGGCTTATGTTCGGGATGCAAGTAGAGAGGGTCCTTCTATTGATTTAATCCCAGTTGTACGTAAGTTTTTGGATGTGTTTTCTGCTGACCTACCTAATCTACCCCAAAGCATGATATTGATTTTGCTATTGACTTGGAACCGCATAGTAAACTAATTCACTAACAAGATAAAAATATAAATAATTAATCAACTAAACTACTACAATTTTCCTTAAGATCTAGTAGTAAGTTCTTTTAAATAGATAAATTGACTTATACGAGAGGTGGATTCATCAATATTGGTTAACTAGGGATATCTACCTAGGAAACTCTGTTATTTAATAATCCTCAATAACATAATCTATTTAGAAAGTTATTTAAGATGTAACATAAAAAAGTGAAATAAAGAACCCAAAGAAGTAGTACTACAATTTCATTGAAAGATAATATAAGGAGGTCTACATATAAAGTGCACTATGTGCTTACAATTAGCCAGCATGGACACTATGATCATATAAAAAAAGTACGCCATTACAAAAGGCGGCTCTTTAGCAACTTTAAACAATATGATTAAAATAATAAACAAATTTGATGTTATTAATTAAGGAGAAAGAAGTCCTTTGGCTCCATGTCATGACCCTAAAACTGACGTGATGACAGTTATCTTATCCTATCAAGACAAGTCAATATAAAATCCAACATGAAAGGGAAAAAAAGAAAATTTGGATAAAAGACATATTCATAAACATCGCGGATAACATAACTTAACTCAATAAATAATCCTCAAAAATCTTGTTATCACGTGCACAAGCCTCTAATTTTACTATAGATTTTTTTTTTTTAAATATAAGTTTCAATGTCTTTGTTTTAAAGTAGAACAAGAGCATACATATAAAGAGTATGAGATGCCCACAATGTGACAAGAAGCTACCTCATTAACTCTCCAACTGAAGCCTCAGACTTAGAAGAGTAGAAGGTGAAATCACAATAATTCGGATTCGTTACCTACATAAGTGTAAAAGAAAAGGAGTGAGTATTAAACAACACGATACTCAGCAAGCAAACAACTAACTCTAAGTAAAGCAATATAGAACATAGTTATTCCCGACACTCCATCTGAACCTCCTCTATAACTACCAGCACAGTAACAGCCCAACCTACGGTTCACATTGAGCATAGCACATAGGATGTAAGAGAACACTTTAAATAATACAAGCCACTATAATAATGTTGAGTCAATTGGAGTTTTGATAATGAACATTGGATCATGAAACATGTTGATTGATCAGGTTCTTCATTGCATTGTCTCTAAGACGCAAAGACAAGATATTACAAGATGCAGATTAGATAGCATACTTGGAGATATGATCATGACATTAATGTAGGAAGCCAGTTCAGATATTTCAGAAAAATAAGAGAGTAGGGGTATAGAAGGAGTTTGAAGTCCTAAAGAACTCTACAAGAGCTAAGGTGAAATATAAGGAGTCTCCTCCAGGGAAGAACTTTGCTGCAACTTGATTAAAATGCTTTCAGTATAGTTTATCGAGACAAAAAGCAAGAAAAAGATTCAGTCGAGTTTTGGGTCTTAAATCATTAGATGATCTGTTTCACTGTTTAAGTTTAAGTCTAGGAAGTTGTTCAATTTGTTCTTGTTGAGTCGTGTTGGTCTAATTAACTCAGTGTTCTATAAACTGAGATTAGGCATAATCTTCAAGTTGAGGGCAACTTGAAGACGTGGAGCATAAATCTTGGGACGTTTATGTGTATATAGTTAGATTTTGTTTAAAGTTTGTTATGTCATAGATTACTAGGATTTTGTAATCTTTTTGTTGAGGCTCATATTGATTTAGTGAAGTTAGGAAAAATTTCTGTAGAGGTACAGGTCGTGATTTTTCACCTTTTGTGAGCCGGGTATTTTCACGTAAAAGTATTGTATTCTTTTCTATTTTTACTTTCTGGAAACACGTCTGTAAACTTGGTTCTTCTATTAGGAAAATTCATAGGTTGTGCAAATCTAACAATTGGTATCAGAGCAGGTATTCTTATTAAAGACTAATACCTAAGAACTGATCAAAGTGAACATTGCACCACTTCTTGAACATGGAGAAGGACAATCATCTGTAAGGCCACCACTCTTCAATAGAACTCATTTCGGCCAGTAGAAGGCTAGAATGAAAGATTTTATTGAAGGAGAGGATTAGGAACTTTGGGATAGGATCACTGTTGGATGAACAAGTTTCTAAAAAAAGAAGGGAGTTCACTTCTATGACCTTGTGGCAATGAGGAAAAATGCTAATTCCAAGAACATTTTGGTCTGTGGGCTGGGACCTGAGGAGTATCACAGGATATCAAATTGCACTACTGCTAAATAGATCTGGGATGCTCTGACGGTTGCACATGAAGGAACAACTCAGGTGAGGAAGTTCAGGGTTGCTATGTTGTTTACTGAGTATGAAACTTTCAAGATAAAGGAGAATGAGTCTCTGCAGTACATGAGGTAATGCTTACACTACTCATCAAAGAACTGGCATCTTTGGGAAAGTTACTCACTATTGAGGAAAAAGTTGACAAAGTTCTAAGAATCTTACTCAAAGCCAAGTGGGATGTGATGGTTACTGCCATCAGAGAAGCTAAGGACATTGAAACTATGACTCTAAATTAACTGGTTGGAAACCTCAGGACATATGAAATGAATATGGAAGACCAAAAGAAGGAAGTGGCAGCAACTGAGAAATCACTAGCACTAAAGATTGCCTCTGATGATGAAGGATCAGATTTAGTAGAGGATCAGATAGCTTTTTTAGATAAAAATTTCAAGAAGTTTCTTAGGAAAGGGAAAGGGATAGACAAGTGAGAAACAGGTAGCCAAAAGTGGTCGGAAGACTCAGGAAGCAAGAAATGGTCTGATGACAAGAATCAATTTGGGTGCTATAAATTTGGAAAATTAGATCATCATATCAAACAGTGTCCATAATGAAAAATTGAGTGGAAAAAGGAAAGAGCTGAGAAAGAAATGAAAGAAAAGGCTGCTAAGCAAAAGGAGAAAGAGGAGTATGCTATGATGGTTGCTTGGGGATCTGGAATTAAGGAGTCTGATATTGAAGATATAGATGAAACTGCATTCATGACTGCTGAGGATTCAGATCTTGAGGATGATGATAAGTCTGGGGTAAGTATTATTTAACTAAAAGAGAAGTTACACCTTTTTTCAAAAAGCAAGTTGATCTTGCCAATGAATGGATTGATTGATGATTTTCAAGAGATAGCTAATGAAAAAGATCGGTTGATTAAAGATTTTTCAAATCAAAAGTTTGAAAGTCTTGAGGTCAAAAATTGTCTAAAAGAAGCTAATAAAGAGAATCACAAGTTGAAGAAATAGATTGAAAACCTTGATGCACTTGTGCTAAACTTAAAATCTGAGATTCTAAAGTTAACAGTGGCTGAAAAAGGTAAGAGTAAAATGAGTGAGGAATATCAAAGTGTTGAAACTGAATAAAAAGAATGTAAAATTGAGTTCTTTGGTGAAAAAGAGAAGGTTAGAAAATTGACTCAGGAAATTTTCACCCTAACATTGGATCTGGAAAGAGCAAATAGGTGGACTTGGTCTTCAAGAATAGTGAATCACCTAAGAAACAGAAGTCATAATGAGAAACCTAGTATAGGATTCTATCAGGAGAATGTCGCCACTATTGACTTGTGTTAGCTCTGTGAAAAAGTTAGTCATCCTACCACTGAATGTCCGATTTCCAATAATGTTAGGAATAGGAACACTAATCATATGTACAAAAAGTGGCCTAAAAATGATAAAAACAATAGGTCAAGGATCATGTTACCAAGTTGGGCTAGGAGAGATCTCATTCATCCTTTTTATAATAGGAAAGGACCTAAGCTAGTCTAGGATCCTCAAACTAACCCTTGATTTTTTTTGCAGGCTGCAGTGAAAGTAAACAAGAATTTGGTACATAGATAGTGCTTGCTCAAGGCATATGACTGGTGATAAGAATAAGTTCCTTTCACTTGTACCTATGAAAGAGGGAAAAGTTTCCTTCGGAGATTTAAAAAAAGGTACTATTGTTGGAGTTAGAAAGATTGAAAGAAATGAGGAGGTCTATCATGTGAATGGACTGAAGCACAACTTGCTGAGTATTTCTCAGTTGTGTGATAAAGGTAACAAGGTAACATTCACTTCTGCAAGTTGCAGGGTCAAAAAGCCGGAGACAAAAGAGATCGTCTTATTGCCAAAAGGCATAAAAATGTATACAAGGCTGATATCATAGGAATGCCCGGTACATATTTGAAGTGCTTAAGTGTTGTTGCTAATGATCCCTTACTTTGTACAAACGACTTGGTCATGCAAGTTTAAAGCAACTAAATACTCTGGCGTCAAAGGAAATGGTTAGAGGGCTGCCTAAAACTAATTTCCAAGACAACAAAGTATGTAGTGCATGTGTAAGGGAAAGAAAGTAAGATCATCTTTCAAGCCAAAGAACCAGATAAGTACAACTAGGTGCCTGGAACTGGTTCACATCGATATGTGTGGACCCATGAGAGTAAAAAGCAAAGGAGGTAAAAGGTATATATATGTTATTGATGATGATTACTCAAGTTTTTCCTGGACACTCTTTCTAGCTTCTAAAGAAGAGTCTTTCAATGTCTTTTCTATTTTTATCAAGAAAATGGAAAAGAAATTGGGGACTTCCTTAATTTCTATAAGATCTGACTATGAAACAGAATTCGAAAATGCAAAATTTCTAGAATTCTGCTCAACTAATGGTATAGATCACAACTTCTCTACTACAAGGACACCTCAACAAAATAGAGTAATAGAAAGGAAAAATAGGACTTTAGAAGATATGGCCAGAACAATGATGAATGCTAGTAACCTGGCAAAAAATCTTTGGGCTGAAGCCATAAATACTGTTGCCTACATTCTCAATAGATACATGCTAATGCCCATATTAAACAAAACTCCCTATGAATTACTCAAAGGTAGAAAACCAAATATTTCTCATTTTAGGACATTTGGCTGTAAGTCCTATGTTCGAATAATGGTAAGGATAATTTGGAAAAATTTGATGCCCAAAGTGAAGAGGGAATTTTTCTAGGATATTCTTCGCATAGTAAAGCATATAGAGCCTTAAATAAAAGAACAAATTGTGTTGAAGAAAATATTCATGTGATTTTTGATGAAAACATTGGTGTTTCTTAGACTGATTTGCAGGATGACTATGGGCTGGAACACAAGATAGAGGAATAGTCAATCGTACTTGGTTCATCTGCAGGACAACCAGGTTCCGCTACAGGACAACAAGAAAGCTCTCAGTTAGGGGGAACTACAAGTTCTGAAACTCAGTCTACTAATTTGGGATCTGCCCAATCAGAATCTGTGGGTGTTGAACAACTTCAAGGGTTTATGGTGAAAAGTTACAAATATCAGGATTTACACCCCTTGGGAAATGTGTTAACTGATTGATATCTGGAATCACAACTAGATCTGGAGTAAAGAATCTGTGTGCATTCTAAGTCTTTCTATCAATGATGGATCCAAAGAAGGTAGGGGAAACACTACAGGATGAAGATTGGATACTAGCTGTCACGATCTAAGCCTAGAGCCTAGGCATGATCGGCGAATGGGGAACCCTAAACAAGCCTCACAACATATCATTACACATCTTTGGTCGCGAAAGAAATTAAAAAACAATAAGAGATAAGCATAAACAAAGGGAATTGGGACTAAGGGTAAACTTCTATATAATAGATATCAAGAACAAGAGAGTCAAGGCTCATAGTATAGATACATAACATATTCAACAACACCTCTATTATATAGACAAGAGCGGGGGCCAAGACAAGAAACCAGGCTCACCCTCATAGTTAATGCATAATCAAAAGAGATAGTCTTAGTACATAGCAAGAGATCATAAGCAACGTCCCTGAATAGAGGACTCGTCAATAAGCTTATAAAACAATCGCACTAGCCACGTAGAGAAGGAGGATGATCAAGTGGTGCTCCAGTTCCTACATGGTAACATCATGTAGGCATAGAGTATGTGATAGTACGTTTGAATGTACTAAGTATGTTGGATGCAATACAACAAGAGATAGGCATCATAATCGAAATACATAATTAAGAGCAATAGATAACATAATATCAATATGGCATGTATGACCAACGCTTAAGTAAATCATGCTTTAAAAATCATTCATCTTACATAGATCATAATATATAAGTATGGAATGAAACCTCAACCGACATAACATAAGACCTTTTTGGAGAAGTAACCTTCCTTACGGGAGCCCGTCTCCTTTTGGAGAGAATTTTATGATTAACTTCACCTTATAGAAGCCCGTCCCTTTTCGGATTAAGTGACCTTCCTTATGGGAGCCCGTCCCATTTCAAATTAAGCGACCTTCCTTAAGGGAGCTCATCCCCTTCCGGATTAAGTGACGTTCCTTATAGGAGCCCATCACTTTTCGGATTAAGTGACCTTCCTTATGGGAGCCCATCCCTTTTCGGATTAAGTGGCCTTCCTTACGAGAGCCCGTCCCATTTCAGATTAAGCATTTCATAGAACTAGCTCATCGGACCATTACATTTCAATCATCAAGAAAGAAACTCCTCATTTTCCCAAGAATATAACAAACATAAGAACCCAACAATCTACTTGCAACACCATAGGTACTTTCTCATGAAATAACTCATATAAGCATTTCTATCATTATCATAAAGTCATTCAACTCATAATACATGTATTGGACCTTCAATTCCTCAAGAAATCATAACCGGATATTTTATCAAATACCTAGCAGGTATGTAATGTTAGTGTAAAACCATGCAATCCAAGAGTGAAATCATGCTAGAAAATTCAATGTAAAACTTTCAATAGATACTTCTTAACACCCTCATGCAATAGACATCAAAACCCTTCATCAAATCTTACAATAGAACTTAGATTCATAGCCCGAAGCAAGGCAAAATAGTCATAATTTCAAAAATCCCAACATAGTATGCAATCATTCCCATAATAGATACTCCCTCTGTTTCATATTAAGTGAATTAATAGGTCATTTCACACATATTAAGAAAAAGAAATAAAGACAAAATTTAGTCATGTTTTTCCATTTTTACCCTTTCCAAACTCCACACACTCATTTAATACA
>JAABOM020059657.1:0-12585 GCA_011800125.2 Solanum clarkiae
TAGATATAGAATTCAACTTAATTTATTGATCATTACATATAATTCAATTAAGATATTGTATGAAAATATGATTTTTTCGATTCTCCTTTGAGAAAAGGAGGATTTTTGATTGGGTGGGTTCAAAGAAAAAGAAGGATTTTTTGTTTACCTTACTTACTTTCCTTTTCCTTATACTTATATAAATAACTCAATCAAAATGCAATTATCTCCAAGAACAAAAAGTCTGTTATGCTTAATACCTTTAGTTTGATCGGTATCTGTCTTAATTCGACCCTTTATTCGAGTAGTTTTTTCTTCGGCAAATTGCCCGAGGCCTATGCTTTTTTGAATCCAATCGTAGATATTATGCCAGTCATACCTCTGTTCTTTTTTCTCTTAGCCTTTGTTTGGCAAGCTGCTGTAAGTTTTCGATGAAATCCTTAATAATATCCTAGAAAATTCATGATTTATTCGAGAAAAAATTATAAAATAAATAAAATCAGATAAGCTTTACCGTTTGAAATCTCGATTCAAACATTGAAATTCTTGGATAGTCACGACAAATCCGTCTTAACGTATTTCCTTCTTTTTTGGTGCTTTCTTTTCCAGTGAAAGACTTTATTAGGCTCCTTTTGTGTATATAAAAAATTTGGTTAATGACAAACTCTTATTGTAAAAGAATTTAGGAGAGCTTTTGCACATGGAGCTATATTTTTCATCTAGAAAGAAAGAAGGCAGAAGGTATATAGTTGCCTCAGGCTACGAAAACCAGCCTTGTCTACTAAGAATCGATACATCGAGAAGGTAGCACGTCAAACTAGAATGCCCTTAATTGAGGAAGTGAAAACTCCTTTGCTTGTTCTTCGCAGACTAGCCACATGATCGCCCTTCCCAGGCCTTATTGCCGAACCGGTTCTCCTCCCATCTGATATTTTCATTATAGTTAAAGAACCTAAACTCAGGGATAGCAGGTTTTCAGCGAGGGCTTCACCGACCAGTGCATGCGTCAGATTCCAGCCACTTTCTAGCTAGGCAGATAGAATATGGGTCAACTACTCGACTCCTTATCCATATCTCACCCATATAAACAACACTCGTGTCCAGCAATTCTAGTCTAAACTGAGTAGATTCAGAAAGTACTGGAATGGCCAGAGGCTGGCTTGTTTAGTTGTTTACTCGCTGCAGGCTCAAAAGCCAAAGATTATTTGACATGATTGCTTGACTAGTGCTAGACTTAGAAAGAAGTAAAAGATTGGAAGCGAAAAAACAGCCCATCTTCCGTCTATTTCACAAACATACTAAAAAAGAGCAAAAGATTTTTTCTTGGTTTCTTGAGAAATTTACGAGTTGACGCTTCGTGATGGGTCAGCTCCTCAGAAGCTTTGATCTCATGGGCAGTGGAGTTCAGGAGAGTTATGAAGTTCAGAGATCTGGCGTTTGTAAAAGGGAGAGAGATTGAAGATGTAACTTTGATGAAAAATGAAGTGTTAGGTCAGGGAGTACGAAAGGAAAGCTCATGATCTTGTGCAAAATTAACCTTGAGAAGGCCTTCATGTGAATGGGCAGTTCTGGTATTCTGTTGTGATAAAGATGGGTGTTCATATGGATTGATGGAACAAGTCTGGTATCTCAACAAACAAACATGTTGTTCCTATTAGTAAATGGAAGTCCATGTGTTCTTTGGCAATTCAAGGGACTTGAGATAGGGGAACTGTTGCCTCTTATGTTGCTCATCTTATTAAACCTTTGAGCAGAATGCTGAACATCAGCAGTAGCATGAAGTTAATTTTTTTGGGTGGGTTTGGTTTGGTTTGGGGGGTGGGGGGGGGTCACTGCTTTGATTTTTGAAACAAAATAGAGAGACAATCACACACCTGTATTTTGTGGACAACACACTGGTGTATTTCCTAATTGACATCCTTGAGACAGATCCTCATTTGGTTCAACACTTGAGAACTACCTCAAAAAGTGTGAGGTAATACTGCTGAGCAATGTAGACAATATTGAACACCTAACACAAGTATTCAATTGTAGGATTGGACCTATCCCAACTATTTACTTCAAACTGCATTTAGGTGCTTCACACAAGGGCCAAGTTGTCTGGAACCCAATAATCCAGAGAATTGTAAAGACTGGCAGAAAAGCTACTTGAAAAAAAGGAGTGAGGAGTTCAGTTGGTACATAACTGCAGTCTATGCAGATTGTAACAGAGAGATTAGGAAGACCTTATGGGATGAGCTCATGACAATTAGAAACAAATATACTGGGCCATGGATAGTATGTGGAGATTTCAATGTCACCAGATACCCATCAGAAAGAACGGGCTTTCAAAGATTAAATGGAGCTATGACAGAATTTTCTACATGTATTGAGGAATTGGAGCTGGTTGATCCTCCTTTATTTGGAGGATCGTACACTTGGAGAAGAGGGGAAAACCACAAAACTGCCTCAAGAATTGACAGATTTTTACCCTGTGCACAATGGGGAGAGAACTTTTCTCAGATAAAACAGGATGTCTTACCGAAGTAAACATCACATCACAACCCTATTGCTCTAACATGTGGAGAATGAACCAGGAAGAAATCCTACTTCAAATTTGAATGATGGTGGCTAGAAGTGGAGGGGTTCAAGGACAAAGTAAACGAGTGGTGATTTCATTCAATGTGGAAGGCAGGCAGGCTTCATATTGGCGGAAAAAATGAAATTATTAAAGATAAAGCTGAAGGAATGGAGTAGGGACAACAGAGGTAACTGGAAACAAAGAAAAGAAGAGGTTTTCAATCAGATAGCAAGCTGGGAAACCATACAGGAGCACAGGGCACTCAATGATGATGAAGTATTGTAGAAGACAAATCTAGCTCTGGAGTTTGAAGAGATAGCTAAGAATGAGGAGATGGCTTGGAAACAGAGATCCAAGATACAATGGCTGAAACAAGGCGACAAAAATACCAAGTTCTTCCATAGAATTGCCACTTCACATGAAAGAATCAATTCCATGGAACAACTTGAGGTGTAAGGAAGCATGGTGAAGGATCAGGTTTTGATCAAAGAAGCAGTTCAAAATTTTTACATGAATCTATACAAAGAACCTGAAGAATGGAGGCCTGATCTAAACATTCAGAATGTTAATGGGGTATCTGAGGAAGAACAAACTTGGTTACGAAGACCCTTTGAACAGGAAGAAATTTTGAAAAGTAAGGATGTGTGATAAGGAGAAGGCACGGGGCCCAGATGGATTCCCTATGATTTTTCTTCAAACTTTCTGGGATGTATTGAAGGGAGACCTAATCAACACTATGGCTCACTTTCACTCCAATCAGGCTTTAGATCTGATTCCCAAGAAGATTGGAGTCTTAGAGTTGAAGGACTATAGACCAATAAGTTTGATAGGAGGAGTATACAAAATCATAGCCAAGTTATTAGCAGAGAGGATGAAAAAGGTGATAAGCAAACTAGTCAACAAGAATCAGATGGCTTTCACTAAAGGGAGACAGATCATTGATGTTGCATTAATAGCTAGTGAATGCATAGACTCAAGATTGAAAGGTGGAGATGCAGGTGTATTATGCAAGTTGGATATCCAAAAAGCTTATGACCATGTAAATTGGTCTTACCTGCTGAACACTTTGAGACAAATGGGATTTGGCAACAAGTGGCTGAAATGGATAGAAATATGCATCAAGACAGTTAGATTTTCAGTCCTTGTAAATGGAGAACCAGTCGGCTTCTTCCCCTCAGAAAGAGGATTGAGACAGGGGGACCCTTTATCTCCTTTCCTCTTTATTTTAGCAATGGAAGGTTTTGATAGTATGATGAGAATAGCAACTCAACACAGATGGATTAAAGGCTTCAATATAGGGGACAGATCAGGAAGGGTAAAAGAAATCAGTCAGTTACTATGTGCAGACGATACCATCATGTGCGAACCAAAAGCTGAACAACTGAACTTTATCAGATTGATTTTAAACCTCTTTGAAGCAGTGTCAGGCCTAACGGTTAATTGGGGGAAGAGCAGCTTGATTCCTGTTAAAGATGTACCCCAAATTCAAGGTTTGGCTAGCATTTTGAGATGTAAAATTGAAGGATTGCCAACCACTTATTTGGGTATGCCTTTAGGGAGCAAACATAAAGCACTGGAGATTTGGGATGGGATCCTAGAAAAGACAGAAAGGAAGCTCGCAAGGTGGAAAGCACAATATTCTCATTGGGAGGCAGAGTGATTTTGATTAACTCTGTGCTGGACTCCCTGCCCACTTATGTTATGTCCTTATTCCCAATACCTTCTAAAGCTGTCAAGAAACTAGACGGGCTCAGAAGGAACTTTCTTTGGCAAGGGGGGAAAGAAGGCAAGGGTTACTATCTAGTGAAGTGGGATACTGTAATGCTAAGCAAGGAAAGAGGGGGCCTGGGTATCAGAAATCTTAAAGTCCAAAATAGATGTCTTCTGATGAAATGGCTTTGGAGATACATCATAGAGGATAAGGCTCTCTGGAAGGAAGTCATAACAACAAAATATGGGGAGCTGAATCCAATATGCTCAGACACAGTTACAACACTATATGGATGGGGAGTATGGAGAACAATCAGAGCATTCTGGAGCATTATGGAAGAAAATTTAATTCTCAAAGTGGGGAACTGCAATAGTTTCAAATTTTGGAGAGATGGTTGGATTGATCAGACTCCTTTGAGTGAATCATTTCCAGACCTCTTTTCCATTTGCACCAATCCTAATGCCAAGGTCAGTGATTGCGGGTCTATACAAGGATGGAACTTATCCTTCAGAAGACCTTTGAATGACTGGGAAGTAGAGAGAGTGGCCTCATTGCTGGAAAAATTAGGGGTTACTAACCTTGACATAAATGCAACAGATAGGGTTATTTGAAACACAACAAGGAGGGCAAGTTCACAGTTAATAGTGCCTATAACAGAGGGAGACATGGGGGATCTGGAATAGCACAATATCAGTGGAAGCATATTTGGAAAGGTTTAATTCCTACAGAAGTGCAATATTTCACCTGGTTAGTAATTAGAAGAGCCTGTCTAACCCAAAAAGTTCTTCAAGGAAGGACACTAGTACCAAGATGTTCTCTATGTAATCTAATAGGGGAAACAAACAGTCACCTATTCCTACACTGCAAGTTCACAACACAGCTCTGGGAACTTTTTCTCAACATCACTGGTCAAAGTTGGACCATGCCAAAGCACATAGCTGATCTTTTCTGTTGCTGGAGTAGACAAGGGAAAGCAAGACTCAAAAAAGATGGTGGAAGTTAATACCATCGTGCATATGGTGGTCTGTGTAGAGAGAAAGGAATGGAAGATGTTTTGAAGATAGATCTTACTCCATTCACAAAGTCTAATGGAATTGTTTAGTATCTTTCCTTTTTTGGTGTAAGCAATTATGTATAGTGGATGTAGATCAAATTGTAGAGCTGATTGGAAATTTGTAATTGTAAATTGAAGTTTGAAGGTGGCCAACATATCCTAATTCTGAATAATACAAACTTACCAATTCTCCAGAAAAAAAAAAGTACTCATCAAAAGAAAATGATCAAGCAACCCCAAATATTACAAATACCTCTTGTAGGCTCCATCTAGTATGACGGAAAAGTTGAAAAGGCCCCAAAGAATGCACTGTGACATTCAAGAGACAAAACTAGAAAGCACCATTTTGTCAATTGGAGCTGGTAATGACTATAAAAAGGCAGGAAGGACTTGAGGGGAAAGAACTTTTTAGGTGGCCAACAAGGTGATAAATTTCAAAAGGTTGATCAATAAGCTCTACAAATAGAATGTCACATTTCATAGATACTATGGGTGCAAGAATCTATCATTTCCTTCTCAAAAAAAAAAAGAATCAATCATTTGCAATAAATCCATGATATCACGAATGTTTGGTGAGGAAGGAGTCAGGTTGTATTTGTCTACTTAGATTCCTAGAGGCCCCTAGAATTAACTTATGCTTTTGGAATAAGACTAAATCTTTTTAACATACTAGTTTTCTAATAAGTGAGTTGCACATGTATTCCATATTAATTTGTTTAAATTTTTTAAATCACATACATACAAAAGAAAAAATTTAAAAATGGTGTGTGATGCATAACATAAAATTCATAAAAATGTTCAAAAACACAACATGCAATATAACAACACAAAAATTAATCAATATTGTAACTACAAGCCCCTTTTACATAAGTAGCAAAAATTGAGGCTAAATAAATAAAGTAATAAAAAATTTATTAAAAAACGTTGAACTTAAATAAATCAAAAGCCCAAAATACTAAATAATCAAATACCTGCATTTTTTTAAACATTACAAGCAAATTTCAAGGCTAAATAAAAGAGTAGAAAATTTAACCCTAAAAAAAACCTTGAAGAAATGAAATAAAGCCAAAAATCCTTTTCGAAATAATAGCAAATTTCAAAGTTATACAACATAATAAGCGATTTAACAAAGAATATAGTGTGAAGGAAAATAATAAAAAAATATGCATCTTTATAAAAGTCAAATTGAATTCTATGAGAGGCTATGAGCTCTACTGTCAGCCAAACTTTTATTTTTTTTCCATGAATTTGGCCATAATCTAAGTTGGCAACCTAATTTTACGAATGTAACTAGCCGCATCAAAGAGTGCATGCAATCAAATTTTATTTGAAATTGAGAAAATTTGATCAATGAGAAGAAGAAAATATCATTTACCAGACGTGGTAAACTTCTAAAGGTGGAGGGGCATCTTATAAGAAGTTGATACTAATCCTATTATATATAAGTAGAATAGTTTATTCTTTAACCAAAAAGAACCAAAAGGTCCACAATTATTATTTATAAAATGCAACTTTTGGTCTTTCCTCTTCATGTTTACTTTTTCTCTTTGAAGCAATATCCGTAAAAAAGAGATACTTATGGCAAACCAAAAAAACTAATAATTAAATGACAATGAATTGTCAATAAATGATATATTTGTAGTAACATTTGGAAGATGAAAGTAATTCAAACGTGGGTTGACTATGATGATCCATAAAAATGATTAAAAAAGGGTCACTAAAAAGTCTTAGATACAAAGTACGTAAATAAATATTTGATGGGAGGTTATTACAATTAAGATTTAATTAGATTAGATATTTTATAGCATTTTGATTTATAACAAGGGCAAAATCGTAATTCAACTTTAATAATAAGAGCTTCCCACTTTTAATATAATATGATTATGAAGGACTTTTCTTATGAGTTATTTTAATTGCAAAAAGTTCATATGCTAAGTGTGGAAGTCAAGGAAGTTGCAAAATAAAAGTCGGTAAAAGTTATTGTAAATGTTGTTAAGGAATTCTCTGAAATTGTGTCAAATGTCTCAGCACTTTTCTCCTAATATATAAAGAGTAAGGATGCCCATGATCTATCAAATTGAAGATCTACGAGTCTATCCAACTTCAGAATAGAGAGATATTCACATTTTCGTAAGACTGCACAAGCAGGCATGTTAAGGTGTGCCCCTAGCCTCTATGTTGGTTTAGCTTTATAAAAGCTACTTTGACTTCATTTTCATCAGAAAAATAACAAATTATATAATTAGAATTTAAGTCCCTAAATTCTCCATGGATATTGATTCTTTCAACTCGGAAATTTAACGGAAGTTGCTCTACATAGCGAACTCATAATTTTGGTATAGTTAGCCCCATCGATTTCATTGCATATCTTCGTGGGTGTGTACCAGCAAAGATTGAATGTGTTTCTTAATATTTGGCAGCAGCTACAGATATACATTGGCAAGGTAAAGATTTCGTACAATTATCTATTTGATAAGCTGAGAGAGTCAATAAGTTGAGATTACAGAACCTAAGGAGCTTAAGAAAAAAATTGTTGAATATTATGCAGAAGTTATACACAGAAACAGAAGAATGGAAGACACAACTAGATATGAGAGAATGTCCTAGAATTGATGCAGTAGACTGTTATCTCCCAGAGGCTTCTTTTCAGGAACATGAAATAGTGAAGAGTATCAGGGCATGTGCGGGGGACAAAGCCCCTACCCAGATGGTTATAAAATGGCGTTCTTTACTCATTGCTGAGACATTATCAAATATGAGTTGGTGGCTACTATACAAAATTTCCATGCTAGAGGAACTTTTGAGAAGAGCATTAATGCCACTAATGTGGCACTTATTCCCTAAAAAAAAGGAAGGGGCAGTTGAACTGAATGGTTTTAGATCCATCAGTCTGGTTGGGGGAGTGTACAAGATAAATCTCAAAACTGCTGGCAGAAAGATTTATGCAATTCCCAAATCCCTCATTGCTTGTCCTAACGAAAACACCAACAAGATACCCAGTGAAATCCCATAAGTGGGGTCTGGGGAGGGTAAATTGTACTCACACCTTACCACTACCTCATAGAGATAGTGAGACTGTTTCCAAACAACGAGGAAAGGGAAAATAGAAAGAAAAGAAAAGAGACCAACAACAAACAAAACAAAAGAAAAATATTGCCTTGAGAACTCTGTCGGAAGACGAGTCCTACTTGAGAGCAGTACTAACAGTGGAGTTGGAGGAAACAGCCAAGAGAGAGGAAGTGGCTTGGAGGAAAAGATTTAGGGCCCTTTGGCTCAAGGAAGGCGCAACAATTCGAAAAATTTCCACAGAATTGTTAATTGTCATAAGAGACACTACAACATTGACAAATTGATCATAAATGGAGCCAATGTTAATGAACCAGATGGGATCAAAGATGAAATAAATTAGATTCTATCAAAAACTATACACTGCGTAAGAAGTATGGAGACCTCGGTTCAAGTGAAGGGGATAACATTGCATTGCCAGGCCAATTGCCAGGCCAATTTGAAGAGCAAGAAATCAAAAACAGTGTGTTCTCATGTGCAAGGGATTAAGCACCAGCTCTGATGGGTTCTCAATGTCCTTCTATATACAGTGTTGGGAAATGATTAAGGAGGAAGTGGTAGCTTCCATCCAGAACCTCCCTGGTCAGGTATAGATTGAAAAAAGCTTTAAGGCCACTTTTATAGTCCTAATTCCTAAGAAAGTGGAAGCATCAAAATTGAAAGATTTCCGGTCAATTCGCCTGAATGGGAGCTTCTACAAAATCATCTCAAAGATCCTAACAGAAAGACTTAAAGAGGGTTATGCCAAAGTTAGTAGATGACCAACAAATGGCCTTTATAAAAGGTAGGCAAATATGGGTGCCATTTTGGTGGCCAATGAATGTGTAATGTGAGAAGCAGATCCAAAGACCCAGGAATTCTCCGCAAGCTAGACATAGAGAAAGCTTATGACCACTTAAACTGGGAAAATTTGTAACGTACACTCAGGAGGATGGGGTTGGCAACACTAGAATAAAATGGATGTGGTTTTGTATGACCACATCGAAGTTCTCTATTCTGATTAATGATCCACCATCTGACTTTTTTCCCTCTAAGAAAGGATTGAGACAAGGAGACCCCCTTTCTCCTTTTCATTTATCCTAGCTATGGGAGGTCTAAGTGATGTGTTGAAGCTTGCGTAGGTTAACAACAGAATTAGGGGCTTCAAGGTGAGTGAGGAGGGTCTCTCTATTTCTATGAGGTAGTGGTAAGGTCTACGTACGTTTACCCTCCCCAGGCCCCACTTGTGGGATTCCACTGATATGTTGTTGTTGCTTTAAGGTGAGTGAGGGGGATTTTTCCTATCTCCCACTTACAATGTGTTGATGACACATTAGTGTTTTGTGATGCAGAGAGTACAACAACAACAACAACGTACCCAGTGGAATCCCATAAGTGGGGTTTGGGGAAGGTAAAAAGTACGTAGACTTTACCACTACCTCATAGAGGTGGTGAGGTTGTTTCCGGAGAACCCTCGTCTCAAAAATCCATAAGCAGAATAAACTAGATACGGAAAAAAGGAAAAGGAAAAGGAAAAGAGAAACAAGGAAAAATGACTAATAACGAAGGCAAGGATAGAAAGTAAATACAATAAAATTAACACACATAAGACGGATACTAACACCACCGGATATAAAGACCCGACTAATCCTACTAACCTATCCCTACTAGCCTATTAGTCTGCTACTCTAATATGCAACCTCCTTTCCGTCTAAAGTCATGTCCTCAGTGAGATTAAGTGTCGCCATATCTTATTTTATCACCTCCCCCAAATACTTCTTCGGTCTACCTCTACTCCTCCGTGTAGCTCCTATCGCACCTCCTAACAGGAGCATCGGTACTTCTTCTCTGCACATGTCCAAACCATCGCAGTCTCGCTTCCTTCATTTTGTCAGCCACAGGGGTCACCTGTAACTTCTCCTGAATTGTCTCATTCCTGATCTTATCACTCCTAGTATGTCCACACATCCATCTCAACATCCAAATCGAACAGTTAAAACACTTAAGGGTTATTCATTTTGTTTGAAGCAATATCTGAACTTCGTATCAACTGGGGAAAGAGTTTTATCTACCCTGTGAATGAAGTACCAGAGATCAGTCCCCTAGAAAACATTTAAGTGGCAAGATAAGGAAACTTCCCATCACTTATCTTCGCATGCTTTTGGGAGCTAAGAAGAAATCTCTGAGCATCTGGAACTCCGTGGTGGAAAAGTGTGAAAAGAAGTTGGTTAACTGGATAAGTCAATACTCATTAATGGGTGATTCCCTGATCAATAGTGTTCTTGATGCCTTGCTAACAAATATAATGTCCCTCTTTCCTCTGCCTGAGAAGATCACCTAGAGGTTGGACACCATGAAAAGGAATTTTCTTTTGCAAGATAATAGAGAGGGGGAAAAGAAATTTCATTTGGTTAAGTGGGATGTTGTTATAACCGACAAGAAAGGGGAGTTTTGGGATCTAAGAACTTGAAAGCACACAATAAGAGCCTTCCGTTAAAATGGCTTTGGAGGCTAGCAATAGATGACAGAGCTTGCGGAAGAACATTACCATTGCAAGATATGGCAAGGACCTTGGACTATTGAGGAGGTTAATACCTCTTATGGTGTGGGTCTATGGAGAAACTATGAGAAATCAGTGGCCAAGAATGTGGAGTAATTCTGTTATCAATGTGGGAAAGGGGAGAAAAACTTTGTTTGGAATGATATATGGGTGGGACAAACACCTTTGAGACCACATAAATTCCCAGACATTTATATTCTCAATCATCAGAAAATGGCTACAATTCTAAGTCAGAAATGAACAAGGATGGAATCTGACCTTCTGAAGGTTCCTCAATGACTGGGAAGTGGAGAAAATGACTCAATTCTAAAACACACTGGAACAAACCAAGACCACCTGTGAGGAAGACAAATTGATGTAGAAGCTAGATAAAGATGGCAAGTTCAAGGTGAGATTAGACTACAAGATAATGGACATTTCAACCAAAATCAAGGAGTTGGAGGCCTAGAAGATGATCTGGAAAGCTAAGATACCACATAGGTTGGCTTATTTCACATGGCTTGTTGCAAGACTATGTTTTGACTCAAGACAACTTAATGAAAAGAGAAAGACAACTATGCTTCAGATTTTTTATTTTTATTTTTTGCGAATCTGAGGCAGAGACAATAAACCATCTTTTCTGCATTATAAAGTCACTGAGAAATTATGGATGTATTTCATTAACCTAAGAGGTATTACATGTACCACGACTCAAAATACTGCAGATGTACTGCATGTAGGAATAGAGATGGAAATCAGCCAGGACACAAGGATAGATGGAAGATTGTCCCTGCCTGCATCTGGTCGACGATATGGAGGGAGAGAAATCAGAGATGTTTTGAGAACAAGAGCATCCCTTTCCAAAGCTTTAATGAATGGTTTAGTGACCTTTCACTTTTGGTGTAACAATTCTGTACCTAAGGATCCGGGGATATTACCCTTTTCTTAGATAGTTTATGCGAGATTCGAGAAATAGGTGCTAAGTTTCTTTTTGACAAACCCTTTATACTTTTGATGTAACTACTACTGTTCACTATTGGTGTACTTCTATGTCTATAATACCAATTAATTTTCTAAAAAAAGGAAAAAAACATTGCCTTGATGTATTCCACCATTAGAGAATCAATGATACTTTCACGTATTCACCTAACAAGAAACTTTTCAGGACAAGGCTCTCTGTGGAACTACTCCTCTCATCCCAGACCGTACTTCCAACTATTAATAATCATCACCTATGACCCACCTTCTTTTGAACTTCTAATGAACAAAACCATTTGGAAATGCCTTTATCCGAAAGGCAAATACTTGCCATCTATGTATAGCCACCACCGACTTGTTTATTTCATTATGCAAATCAAATATCCTGATAAACTAAGAAAAGTACTACAACAGGTGATAGAAGATAACTAATTCATTTCATTAACACAACCTAAATATTTATTTCCATTATGTGAATCAGGAAATGAACAAAAACCAGATAGAGTTGTTGTACGATGTGATACACAACAGTTCACCAACAACAACAACATTATCCCAATGCCTCAAAGGCTCCCGCCCATTGCGGGGTAAGGGGAGGTCAGATGTACGTAGCCTGACCCCTATGTTTAAAAACATAGCGCAACTGTTTCCGGATGACCCATGATGATCGTCGAAAGTTGCATTGACTAACTGCTACTTCACAATTGAAAGAAGCGCAG
>JAABOM020059658.1:0-12585 GCA_011800125.2 Solanum clarkiae
TACCCCTGTTACTCTTCATACTGATCTCATACTTGTCTTAGTTTAGGATTACTTTTCATAGTTTTTATAAACCCCTCGTTTGGGAGATAAGTAGGTTAATCCACCCGAATTGATTTAAATTCTTCTAAGTCTACCATATTCCCGTGAGATCGAACCTAATCCCGATTAGGTTATATATCTTGACAACAAGCGCTTTAACCTTCAAAAATGAGATGTAGCTTGGGCGACATCATAAACTGAACCCAGGTCATTTTAGTTCAACTTTTTCTGCACTTCTAGACTTCTAAACTGGGGATCGTTACATTAATAAAGTATAAAATTAGTGTACAATATCTCTCATTTCTAACCAACTTGTTTTAGTTGTGGCTCTTTAGAAGACCACCAAGATGACTAAACACTTAAAAGGCAAAAGAGTAATAATCATCTAAAATGGTTAATGATCTTTTTGCTGTATAGTTTAGTGTTTATAGCGCTATAACAAGTGCAAATTAAACATACAAGTCAAGCTAAATTCTTAACTACAACTTTTAGATGAGCTTCAGTTACAAATTATATCTGAACTCATGTTGACGCAAATCAATAATGCAACAAAAAAGATGATTATCACAGGAGAACACTAGCATTTAATCGAGCATTCAAATAAAGTAACTAAATTAATCTCAGTAGTTATTAACTTAGCAATAACAAAACAAAGGAAGGACAATAATTATTTCCAAACACTATATTCCCTCTATTTGGATCAAAATTGGCACTAACCAGCTCTACCCACTAAATCGACACAAGCCTGGATAAAATTTTACCAAAGTCTAAATCTTATAACCAATAAAACATAGTAATAACAAAAATAATCAAAGAAGCCCTCTGAGAAATTCATTGTACTAAACTGTCACAATTCAATTTTCAAAGTCATGATAACACCTACTGTCAACCCATCAGTAGTTAAGCTTAACCCATAAGCAATGGACTATCTCAAACAGAAGAGAATACCTCTATCAACGACGATAATAATAAGAAAAGAGAAGAAGAAGAAAAATAAAGCAATACAACAAAATAAAACTTCCAAGACTTGATATCAGTCAGTAGTCGACCTACTAAATAAAATTAAAAAGTATAAGACTTATACGGATACAATAATAATAATATAGCATAGACTGCCTGTGAATACAAGATGAAGACTAGTCCTAACAAAATAGAAAGAAATTGGCAACTCTGAACACCATGAGCTCACCCAAGACTCCGAATCCAATAGTTGCTATGCACGATATCCAAATCAGCAACAAGAACCATTACTATGATTTGCAGGGTGCAAAAGTGTAGTATGAGTATCAAACAAGTTACACTCAGTAGGCATAGGCTGACTGAGCTCCAAAAATAAAGTATAAAGATCATGTAAGCAAGGACCGTACATCACAAGTAACTAAAGCAATTAGCAGTAGGAACAAACCGATACAAAAGAGAGGAAAAGGAAACAAGCAATAGTTCAAGAGACATACCTGGTGGTGCTAACCTAGAACCTAATCACGAAGACACCCTATGAAAGAGGAGAACTCACCTGAAGGAATCCTAGTGGACTATCATACAAATATCACAGAGAAATCAAAAGGCATATCAATCAATACCTGCATAAAAAGGTAAGATAAAGAAGAACGAGAGCAGTAACTACCTTCAAACAAGAGACCACCCCTTATATTGCCACAAGTGCACAAGTAGTCAAACAATACCTTACCGAACCCCTCTATGCCTAGAAGGTCCACATCAAGTAAACAAAACTCGTATGTCATCCCATACTACCGAAAAGTACAAATAGATATGCTAGTGATAGGATGCACATGAATGAGAGCTATGCGGTAAAAACTAGCAGTACCATCAGTGCCAAGTGTCTCATACCAAGGTATGTACATCCTTTTTCAGTTCCGGCCAGAAAGTAGGACCCATGCGCATCTCGAGATTGCCATGAAGGGCTTGGGAATGCCTCTATATACCTACCTGGTCTCGATCCAGGTCTTACATATATATCCTTAGGATTCGATCTGCCATGATGGCCGTAGATCATAAGTCAAATCAGTATAAAAGGGTCAGATACTCACCAACCGAGCCAAAAATATAATGAGCACATCCCAGATGCCTCCTGTTCAAATCTCAAGTAGTAAAGGTAGTACGGCACCAATTCAGAAAATTAGAAGAAAATAGAGCGGGTGAACACCTGATATTCTCAAAACAATGCAAGGAACCAATGCATGCACCCGGGGTCAAACTACAGTCATGCATGAATGAGTAATCAATACAATACATGCCATCACCAGCATCCAACCAACACGCAAAATCACATACAAAATATTACCGTAAGTACCTAAATCCTTAGAGAACATACTTCAAATCAGCTACGTATTAGGAGAACATACCTTAAATCATATTCCATACCTTTGTCCAAAACGACTGTTGGGCAGCATATAAAATGATCCAAAATACTATTTGTAACCAGATGGCTTCTGGTTAAAACCTTTGTCTAGCATCCAGAACTCACACTAAAGAACTGAAGAGGATTATAGTTAGGGAAATGAACAAAGGTTAAGATATAGATGTTACTTTCCAAAAGCCAACCGCTCTACAGATCTGTACCAACAAAGCCAACAGATATTGCAAATTAGATCCTAAATATCTATGTATTTTATGAGTTCCAGAGACCTATATCTTTGATCATCCATATGGATACAAAAGACCATATACCAAAGCTACAACAAGGCCAAGTTAATACAAGGTACCTATTCAAAAGGAAACAGGATGCTCATTGTTCATCTACGCTGATGTATGTGCAACTTCATTTACAAGTTCACCTTCATTTATTCTCAATGATCTCTCTTGAGCTTGTGATGATAACCATCTCTGCAATCCTCAAAAGAGCCGCTACTCATCCATTTCTTGTTGTCATGTACGTCATCGATGGAGTGTCTTGCATGGTGCCTGGAGTGCTTTGCGTCATGCCCAAAATCCCTCCTCTCTTTGGATCGTGCTGTCTGATGCACAGGTGAACTAGGTTCTAGTACAGAACTTGGGTGATCTTTCAGTTGAGAGCCTCTTTCATGAAATTAACTCCACGTTTACGATCAGAGACTTCACAGTGACCCAAAGTAGAATCACATTCGTAGCGCTTTCTTGGGTCCTGACTACGGTGTTGATGACTTCCACTCCTACGCTTATCAGAACTACTAGGAAAACCATCATTACACCTGTCAGAGTGACGAGTCACCTTGTCTCTACTAGCAGATGAGGAAAGATGACTTTTCTCCCTTCTTTTCTCAACATGGAGGTGCTTTCTGTGCATTTTGCGAGCAAAGCTATCATCAGAACAACTTTTACATGGTTCCCTCTCCTTGTGGAACTTTCCTGCTGCTTCTCGATCATTTTTGGGGCAATGCTCCTTAAAGTTAGGCTCAGCTTGAAAATATCGCCCTCTGCACAAGGTTAATTTTAATTAAAATTATAGTTTAATCAGACAACTACTACATGAAAAAGAAAGTAAACTATAAGAAAATTATACAAGGATGAGAAGGTGGAGGCAGGATGAAAGCAAAAGAAAAATGACAACTACTGAAATGTAACTCACAGCTGCTGTGTTCTAATTCTCAACTTATCCAGAGAAGGAGAAAGGAAATAACAAAGTTCTTTAAAGGAGGCGTGAATAACTATCTAGCATACGTTCCGTTATGTCAAAAATATAGAGTGGCACAGAGAAAGCACTACAGTACTTGGACAGATATTAAAGTTGGTAAAGGAGATCCCTGTAAAATCATACTTTGAAGGAACAGAAATGCACCTTTTTTGCTTCAGCTGGAAAGCATCAAGAGTAAAAGCGAATTGTGGTTTAGACACAATTCGCAGAGGTCAACAAATCCAATATTCCATCATTTATCAAGAAAATATTCATTAACAGTCAAATGTGGAGTTTAGTTTTGTCAAGGTTCAAAAACCAAATTAGAAGATGTAGCAATTTTATAATATAATATATTGAGGGCCTTTGTCAAACCTTCTTTAACTCAAAATATAGCGTCTGACAAGAAGACATATAAATAAGTGGAGCCGTAATCAGCAAAAACAAGGCAGATACTTAAGAGCAACCAAAGGAGAGAGATATTGTTTCGATAGTTATTTCATACTAATCTTGACTTCAGCAATTCCATAAAACAATTTACATATGAAAGTACTAAGAGACAACACGTTCACGAAACATATTTGTTCAGATGATCCATTGTTGCTTGCACTATGTTCATATGATCCCACTGTTTCTTGCACTCAGTGTTTGAGTGCTCACACAAAAAGAAAAGTATGCATGCTAGGATAAATCAGCAACTAGTTACGAATGTGATGATTCAGAATTTGAGAGGATAGAAAAGGAGAGGCTGGAGGGACTAATTTAACCATTTAGCTAAAGATGACTAACCGTACCACATCCACTCCAAATAATGCATTACGTCAAGCTATCATCCAAAAGCAATCTACGCAAGTTAAGATTTGGAATACTATTTCCTGTTTTAGATATTGCGAGGGAAAATAAACCCGCGTTAATTATATTCTATTATTGATTTATGTAGCTAAAATTACCTTCCCATTTTTTCATTCTGGATTCTCCTTTTATCTTCAGCAAGCTGAAGGCCTGTACTCATAGTAGTTGAATGGGAAATCATCTCTGTTTCCAGCTGGAAGCGCCATACCACCCATTCCCATGATTTCTCTGCAAGAAGTTCCAAGATTGCAAATTCATTTGCATCAATTTGAATTTTAAATGATAAAGGACGCCCAACTATAGATAAATGGCGTCGAGCAAATCTTTGAGCTATAAAGGCTAGTCAAATGAAGAACTAACTTACCCACGTAAAGGCATGCCAGCATGCATAGATCGCATATAAGAAGGAAGCGTAGGTGTTTGCGGAATCATACTAGCAATAAATGGAGCATTTCCATACATACTTGCAAATGGCCTTGGTGTGGAAGTTGCAAATAGTCTTGGTGCGGAACATGCATTGTTAATCCAGAAAGGTGATCGATAGGCTGAAAATCCTCCCATAGGCATGAGGTTTCCTGATTAAGCACAGTCAAAGCAAAAAAATTACACATTATTGTTGACACCCAATTTTTACCCTCTACAGCATAAATTAGTCATCGAGCTTCGAATAATTTGAAAGAATTATCTTTGAAAAGAAATATATGTTTGAAGCCATTTTAGAGTTAAAAAAGAATTTTAAAAAAAAAAAAAGCACGCATGGGAACCACGTGCCCCCAATTTTCCCTTTTCCCATCTTCTTCTTCGATAGCAGACCCCAAAAACCAAACCTTTCCCCATTTTCTTCTTCCCCAAAACCAGAAAACCTTCGACCAAATCCCCTATTCCCCACGTTCCCACGCGTGACCCGACAACTCACCACCTTTTCCTCTGTCAAGTTGACCGACCCCCCTCCCCAGGTTCCTACGCGTGCGTCTCGATCCCCCAATCAACGATGAGTCTTCAATCCGTTGAATATTTTTCAACAATTTTCAGAGGTTTTTTGTCCCCAAGGATTGACTTTGAATTTTGAAATTCAAAATCGATCCCCAAAATTCCCAATTTACCCATCTGATTTCCCCCCATTTTCAAACCCTAATCATCCCTATATAATCTCTTTTCTTTCTCCGTTTTGAGGGCAGCCATGGATCATTTGAAAACCTTAGCAAGAACTTACTCAATTTCCACAGCCATTTTTATTCCCAAAATCCGAATAAATTTCGGATATCCTCAAACTAATTTCTGAGAATCTGATTTGACTTTGAAGACCTTGAAATTGGGGATTCTTGGTCGAGGAAGGTATTAACGGAACTATTTGGTGGTAGAGAAGCTTCGTCAAGCTCGTCGTCTCAGCTCGCCGCTCCGGCAAAGGAACCCTCGTTCGGGAGTCCGTTGGGACTCCTCCAATCTCTTCTGCGTTCTCGTTGAGCCATGAAGGCCCAGGTCTTTCCTTTTCGAGTCAGCCCACTTTCTCTTGACTTCGAAGAACAATCTACAAGGCTCTCTGGATAGTTGCCGAGCATGTCGATGGAAGCAGTCTATAGGTTCCAAGAATTGGAGAATAGATTGTATACATCGGTATACAACCAGTAGCACCAGGAAAAGGCCTAAAAGTCGCAACAGAGATTTAAACGGGATAAAAGCCCACTTCAACTCTCTTCTTATATTATTTTGTTTATGTATTTGTATTTATTTGAATGCTAACATTATGCTATTGGTTTCAATCTAATTAAATTCCCCAGCATGTCAAAACCATTTATGTTATTTTATTTTAATTTCATTTTATTTTGAAAGAGTGTTTTGACTAAAAAAATAAAAATAAAAGATAAAATGATAAAAATGAAAAAAAGAAAAATAAAAATATGATTTACATTTTAGTTCAATTTTCAAACATGGTCAATTTCTTTCAATTTATTCAAGTTCAGTCAAATTCTTTCAAAAAAGAGTCAACCTTTTCTCAAGTCAGCTAAATCTTTAAAAGTTAGTCAACTTCCCTAATCGCCGGATAACCGCATTTAGCAGCCATTTCAAGTGCGTAAAACCTTCTTGAAGTGGAAATGTGAACCTGAACCCTTTCTCTGGATTTTAAAAAGATTTTTCTGTTAGGTCTTTTTAAATATTTATTGGTTTCCTAATTATCCTTAAAATTAGGTAGCGACTCTGTTTTTCTTTCGAATTTCGAGAATTGGTTTCTTAAATAAATTAAGTTTAAATCGATTTTTGATATTTTCGAATTTCTTTTCAACTAAAGCCATTTTTACATATAACAGAAATGGTGACTTTGCCTGCACAGTGAATTAACCAAACAAAAGGTCTACCTGTCTGAAGCATTGGATTTGGATTGGAAGCAAAAGCACACTCTCTGATGAGATGGTCAGGAGAACCACACAAGTAACAATTACGGTCCTAAGAACCAAAAGATACCATCAGTTTATGCCTATAGGTCCAACACTACAAAGCAACATGACTAAAAAAATACTTATCATTTTTCTTTCCCACTCTGTACACAATGACCATGTATCTTTCTCTAGCTATCACTGATCACATAGACCAAAATTGCTGTATAACTCCAGCATATCCAGGATATTGGGAACAATGTATTTTTCTAATAATAATTAGTTTCAGGTGCCAAAGGATCCACAAATCACTAATAAGAAGGTAGTGCTTCTGTTTTTTTTCTTAATTAAGTGAAAAAACATAAGTTTCAGTTATCTAGCCAAAGAAGGGTTCTTTCAAGAACGACAAACTAAACAGAGAATTATAGATGTAATTATGAGTCTGAACTGAGCAAAAATGTGTAATGTTTACTCTAAAACCAAACAAAAGATATTACACACTTTGGATGAAGTTCATAAGAATGCAGAAGTACAAAGGTATAGTTCACCTCAAAGTTCCAAGATATGGACATGATAATGGACGCCTTAATACTATTGCAAATGTTTCTGATGATGCATCACATTATTTACACTTCAAGGCATCTCAATTTCCTGCGTCTTTAGGGTTCTAATATGTTTGAATACACGTACATGCACAGTAAATCATTGCTCGTGTTTGTAAACTGTCAAACCCTAGCAATAAATGTGCATCCAACTACTTTCAAAATCGCCAATGGTGCATCATTTATTGAAGTCAAACGATGCAATAAATGACTACAGCTTTAGGTCATATTCACACTCATTTAGGAATTTTCAATAGTGTATTTCTTACCTAAAAATAGGTGTTCTTCACAAATAAAAGAAAGATCGGATTGTCAAGAGAGAACATTTCCTTCTCATATATTCTTATCCTCATTTTTTTATAATAAACATTGGTTAAATCCATATAGAGATATTTAGCTTGTATATACCCCTGACAGAAAGGTAATTATGGATTCCAGGTTGCAGGTCAGGGGTTACCCTAAAAACCATAAAAATGGTATTAAGCATGCTGACAAAAGTTGTGTAGTACCTTTTTAACTCTACCAGCAGGCAGAAAATTCATGTTCCCACCTGCATTCAGACATGTTCTCTGATCAGTAATAAAAGATAAGTTATCAATGAGCAAAAACCAGAATTAAGATAGCAAAATTTCCCGAAATAAATTCATAATGCCAGTGGCACATGTAAAGAGCCAGTGAAAGCAGTAAATCCTACCTCTTGTGTCAGACCACATGGCTGAATTCTTCTTGATGGAAGAATCAACTACAATCAAATAGAGCCAGTGAGTAACTAGGTCAAAACTACTATTCAAACAAAGAATAATCTAGTAGACAAAGCAAACATGAGGAGGGCAAAAAGAAATACAAATCTCAACCTTTTATCCCAAGCAATGATACAGCTTGCTTAAGTCAAGAGAAAATCAATTTGAACAGTATTTAATTCCTTATTTTACATTTTTTGTCGCAAATAGTTGGTAAGGACAAAACTTGAAACATCCGATGCTCGAGAACATGGCAAAAAAGTTGCTGAACATAACGAGATAAAATAATAGATAAAACTTAAAACTTCCGATGGTCTAGAACTTTTCTCATCAGTAATTTCCCTAATAGAGGGATTCTAGCGAAATGACAATCCCTCTATTCCACATGTATCCAGGAAGAACATAATGAGGTTCAGCCAACAGACAAACCATAATACATGCGAGTACTTCCCACCGATGCATATGCAGAAGAAATAGTTAAGAAAAATGGTCAGTTATGAGCTAATACCTTCATCTTGAACATGGGAATGAAGCAAATTACGAGGCTTGCTTTCACCCCAACACCCTTCTGGGTCATCAGGTACATTTGGAAAATTCCGACGATTAGCATATCGACCTCTTCCTCCATCTATTTGTTGCATTGTCCTAGACAATGATTTTTTCTTTGCAAGTGAGTCATAACAAGGCTCTGCCATAACTTGATTAGATCCTTTTCCAGTAGCTGAGGGTGAATGAGGCATCTCTGATTCCCGTTGCACAACAGTTACGGCACAAGGAATATCCTTCACCTGAATGCCAGATTCACCATCTGCATCGAGAAACAGGTCAGTCACACCTCGTTCACTACCAGTCTTTGTTCAAGATTCACAATTCTCATGTAGCAATCATTTTCACCTGGAACATATCGGCGTAAAGCATTTTGTGATTCGGTGGCAAAAATCTGGCATAGAAGAAAATGCTCAATTGCTTGCCTCAGAGATAAATTTGGTAGAAGATCATCAACTCTATATCTGATAGAGCTGCATTTTGGGCACATCGCCTCTTCTAGAAGAGCCAGACAAATGCCTGCAGATACATTCAGCCAGAAGAAGTAGAAGTATAATCTCAATGCTCAAATCAACATTATCCAAGAACACAAGATGCTCAAAAAGAGATTGTAAGTTATAACAAATGCAAAGAGTGAAGATAATACACATGACACACGCATTTCAAAAGAAAACAAATGCATTATGGAAGCAGGCATAGATGAACAGACAATTGCTCAATAATGCATATACTACTCACATTTCTCGCAAAAACTGTGCTGGCAGCAGGGTATCATCACAGCATTCTTAAAGAAGGTAGTGCAGAGAGAGCATTTCAGTTCAACTGGCAAAACATTATGGGGAACTGCTGGAAAATTGGAGCGTATCACCCTTCATCCATAAGACAAAAAACATCAGCATGCTTAAAGGATAAACAGGAGTGACTAAAATAGAAGGTCGAGAATGCAATACCTGTGCAATGTCGGTGCATCAGGAGTTTTTGGTTCAGGTAACTTTGTTAGGATATTGCTATGATTAGAACCTGAGACAAACATTCAACCATTTTTTTTCCAAATGAGAAGAGAACAGACAAATAAAAAAGACCCCTTCCAAGAGATACACGACAATAAGACCAACCTCTTTGGATAGCCTGATTTAAGCCGCTTGAATCAAGCTTTTGATACTGGAAGCTGGATGTGACAAGGAGAATCACATTAGTCACAACAACCATGTATTCATTCAAACATTATTTAGCATGGTCCCATTGACAAGATTGAAGAGAGTAAAAATGAAGACAGAAGCTAGTGGTTGATGATTAGAGAACAGTCAAACTTTTCAAAATAACACTATGCATCAGAAAACAGAGGGAATGACAAAGGCTGTGTATTTGCAGTTTGGCATGACTTACAGATGCATTTTTAATTGATACAACCTTAGGAACCAAGACTCAAAATCAGGAGAAACAAAGAGTAATGTAAAATTCGTATGCATTGTTTGATTTGGTGTATTAAAAATAGCATGCATTGCATAATTTATTTAAAAAAATATTCATTTGCAACGATACTCTATGGAAAAAATGTAAAAAAAGCTTTGAGGGGCAATTGGGTCTTTAACCATGCTAATGCATGCATTAAATCCCCTTGCATTACTAATACCATGGATTTCCATGTATTAATAATACAATCCTCAATATACAATAAAGTATATAACTACCATACGTAAATTGAAAAAGTGTATCAAACAAGGTAATGCTAATACACAAAATTAATGCATGCATTATTTCTTTTAATACTTTTTACCAAACAACCTGTAAGTAACAAAGTTACCAAGTACCTTTGCTAGTAGGAATTAGTGAATTAGTGAACATGGCCGACACACGACCTTTATCCCCAAAAAAGTAAGGTGGGGAGGGGAAAATCGAGACTACACCTCCTTAGGCTAGATATAAGAAGTCATCAAGAATAAATTTTAGCCCCACCACACCCAAAACTATAAGCATCAAGAATATAAAGATTCTTCACACAACAGAAAGGTTTAATATTTTGTGCAAGAGGCAATTATAATTTCAAACAAATAAATACAGACTAGGTAGAGAGATACACACGTGCAAGGGAGAAGGAGCCTAAGAGCTAGGTCCCTATTCTGTCTGCAGCTGAACTATTAGGTATGTAGGTTCTCGTGTTTTGGATGGTGAAAGGCGATAAGGCTCTGCCTAGGCGAGCGGCGAGGCGCGACCTTTTTGAAAAAGGTGCCAATTTACATTAAAATCTTAAAATATTTAATTGCATATATAAATATCTAAAATCTCAATAGCAATAATATATATTAGCAAATATTTCAATCCAAAAAGGCAAAAACTAATAATAGATACTAAAAGTCTAGACTCTAGATTGACAAACAATACTAGAAGTCTATTCTTCTTCAAGATTATCAAGATCTTCAAGATCAAGATTAATTTCATTTTGATTATATTGCTCCTCATCTTCTTCCTCCTCGGATTCTTCATCAATTAGTGTCCGTATCCTACTTGAACTTGAAGTTGTAGTTTGTACTCCCTTGCCCTTAATCTTAAAGGAGCTCCCCTTAAGCCATAGTTGCTCTCTTCCGCTCCAATAGCCGTAGCAACTTACCACAAGTAAGATCACCTTCCTCATATACTAGTTCATCTTCTTGATCTTCGGGGCCTCCAATCAACCATTCATTTGAGTCATCAATATAATCCAAGAAAATTGCATCTATGGTGTCACGAGCATCATAACGACATTTCAATGTACTATTGTACTTAACATACACTAGATCATTGAGACCCGATAGTGCAAGCCTATTTCTCCTTTTAGAATGAATCTGCACATAAGTAGTAGAATACTTTAACTTACTAATATAATAATATAATATGGACATTAGGATATAAAATATTCTTCTTCTTACGTGTTCAAACTCCAATTTCGCTCACATCCGGATGAGCTACAAGTTAGACTTAACACTTTTATGGCAAACTTTTGCAAGTTTGGAGTTTGACTACCAAATAATGACCACCATTCAACTATAAAAAAAATATTTAAAGGTTAATACTTAATAATATGTATAAATAAGTCAAACAACTTAAGCTATATTATAAAGAACTAAATCAACTCACCTACGTGTGACCTTGTGTCTTTGGCTCTTTGAGCCTGACCACAACCAAAGTCCCTTAGCAGTTTTGTACCTAGGAAGCTCAGCAACTAGTAAAATCTTGTGTTGCCATATCGGGGTTCATCTTTTAAACACATGCATGATAACCCAGTCAAACATTTTGATGTATGGTGCCATTGTTATGAGCTTTATAAAACAATCCCGGGTTCAAAATAAAGCCCGCAGCATGCAAAGGCCGGTGGAGTTAGTCAGTCCACCTTGCATCAATAATTTTAAACACTTTCTCATATTGCTTTTTAACTCCATTAAAGGCTTACGAAATAGCTTCCTTAGCTCTATCCATTGCTTCATAAATATAGCCCATTGGAGATTTTCTCTCTCCATCCACCAAATGAAGCACTGTTGTTAAACGACCACAAACTATAAGGGCCCTAGCATCATTCCAAAAGTGAGCTGAAATAAGAAGGTTGACAACATCTTTTCCCAAAGTTTCTTTTGCAAATCTACTTGAAGTGAAAATTGAACCGAAGAAGCATGAAATGAGCCCCAAAAAGCTGAAGCAAAACTGGCCAGAAGCTGTAGCAACTCATGGGTTGCTACAGTGCAATTCCAAAAATATTTTGCTTCGTTTTCTTGTTGATTTGTTGCTTCTAGGGTGTTATATTGAGGTATTTAAGTATCGTGGTGCATTCGTTTCGGTGGAAAAACGTTTAG
>JAABOM020059659.1:0-12585 GCA_011800125.2 Solanum clarkiae
AAAGATTTATCCAAAGTTAAACATGAAATCTTGTTTCAAAGACTTCAGATAAAAAGTTGAGGTTAGTATTAGTGCAACAAAAATTTCTCGTCTTCTGGATGGGATTAACCAATTTCTTTGGAGTTTGGATGAGATTTTCTATGTCACTGAGAGTTCTCTAATTATATTAACTAAACCAATCTAAAAGTGGTATTCCTTGGCAATAGTGCCTACATTTGATTACAATCAAATTACATGTAATGTTCCTCTAGATTATTTCTGTGTTTTGCAATTATATCATCACTTTGAGCTCTTACATAGGGACCCCAGGACATTTTTGACTTGTTGATACTATTAATAAGGTTGCCGGATAAATCATGTGAGAACTATAATCCTTTTTGAGTTGACGGAAGGTTATAACTGTAAAATGAGGTTTCTAGTAAAGTCCTAGTAAATGGCCTCAGAGTGGAATTTTGTTGATTCCATCAACTCCAGAATGGCAAAAATAGACTAGGAGCATGGATTCCCCGAGATTTAGGAGTTTCAATATGAGTTTAACTAAGGATTTGAAAAGTCGATTCAAGAATGAGCTAAGAAGTGGGTTTTAGTGAAAACCATGGTAAACATACTTGGACTAGAATTATGATAGCTTGAATAGCTCCAAAACATTAAATTTAATATAGAATGACCCTTCATCGTATGGCAGGGACTTTCGGATGCATTTTGACCCTCTCAATTTTTTAGCTAAAATTAGTTAGAAAGAAGTGAAACTCTTACTTTATCCTAGAGTGCTCTGTTTAAAATTTTGACTATAGCATTACATCTGGAACATCAAAAACCATACAATTCAATAGCTTATTAGCCTAAAATGGACATTAGATGGGCCTATAACGCTTTGGAGAAGTTTTGGAAAGAGTTGGTGTCACAGCAGCACGGTGACCCTCCACATGCATGGGGGCCTGCATGCAAGCACAACATGGCATAGGTGTATAGGTTTGCTTCCACACAGCAGGACCGCGTTCGCATACACCATGGCATAGGCGTTCTCCAACAACACAACGGAACAAGGTATAACTTCATTTGATCAAAATTTTGTGCATATACATCAAAATAAAGTGATTGAAAAGGATAACTTGTACGTAATATCATGAGGAACATCGTGGGGATCTCAGATTGTAGCTTTGACTCACATTTCAAGGTAAAATTATTGTTTTTGCTGATTATATTACTGTAAATTATTGAAAACGTCAAATTGAGATATCTCGATAATTTCATATTGAAATTAAGCGAAATTTAAATCAACATTGTACTACTTCTCAATATATATATGGTATATTTGAATCCTATTAATTTGACCTTTTTTTTTACATAAATTGACTAAAAAGCTGTTGTAGTATATTTTTTCGATAAGAAATATAACTTGATTTTTAGATTGGAGCTCCTTGTTCTAAGCCTTATTTTGAGCTTAATTTTTTACTATACACTTGGGGTAATGTGGAATCATTTTATGAGGGTTGATTTGGTGTTTTAGGCGTTGGCCCTATTTTTCCCTATTTTAGTCGAAATTGACGTATCTTCCCCCATTTATCAAGATATTATAGCCAAACCAGCCATATTTATGATGTAATTAATGTTTTAACTGTTGAGTAGTAGTTAGAGGTGATCAGGTAGGTCAAGGCTCATGTGGGAAGATCTGGAGCACATGTACTAGCTTTCCAAGTAGGCTAGGCTTTCCTCATCCTTAGACTGAGTTGAAATATATGTCATTGGGAGCCTGTCTGTGGTTGGAAATTCTGAGTAGGATATGTATATATGTTGTTGAGGTTGCTGAAGTACCTCTCATGTGCTTCGAAATTCCCCATAAGTGTATTTCGCGTATAGCTTAGAAACCGTGAGTGATTTCAAAAATTCGACTTTGTATTCTCGTTCAAGGGGTACAATTGCGTGAGAAAAGGGTAGCCTCGAATTTTAGAAGACCTGTAGTGAAAAATAATTTTTGCTATAAAAAGGAATTCTAGCTCCCCCCTACGCGCAGGCTGCGACACGCCTAGGGCGCAGACTGGTACATTTTCGTCCATTTTCTTCTTGTTTCGTCCAGAGGCATTTGGGTAATAACCCAATGCCCATTTAAATGTGAAACCTTCATCTTTTTGCCATTATTCAACTCAAGAACCTTCTCAAAACCCTCTCAAATCAAATCATCACCCAATCCCCCATTCAATTCCAAGAATCTTAAGAGCACACTTTGGATTTCAAGGATCCAACTCAAGCTTCAAGTCTCCTCCAAGTTTAAATCAAGAAATTCCAAGTTTAGGTATGTGGGTCTTCATCCATGGGTCATTTCAACCATGGAACCCAACCTTCTAATTTTATGAAAATTGGATGATTTCAAGTTGTATTCTTTATTGGTATATCCTATTATGCACTATGAACATGAGTTATTCCTGATTTTATCAAATATTGAGTCATTATGTATGAATTGCTGTTGAAAGCTTATTCCATGAGTTGATTTGAAACTATTGAAGTTATGCATGATATGTCTATGGAAACTATACCACATTGTGAATTCTTGATGGATTTCATGACACCCAGAAATAAGGATTATACTACTATGTTGGTGGGTTGATTTGCATGACTCTAAAATGGATGATTTTACTCTCTCATATTTATTACTCAATAAATTGCATGGTCTGAATATGTTTCTAAATAACAACCATGTTTGATTGAACTACCTAACAAGAATTTTCAAGTTGACGATGAATTATTGCATGATTTTCAAGTCAACTGATTTCATTATAATTATGGGCTCCTAAGCATGTATTATACTCATGAAAGGTTTCTATGATTTACAAGTGACAAGTTAGGGACCTTATTCTATAATTATACCCTCTTGTGAGCCAATTATGTCTAATTGAGGGCCAAGAATGATTACTAATTTACCCTCATGTTCAAGTGAAGCTTACTATTAGGAGTCAAGCATATTATAATTTCTAAGCTAATGTGAAATGCAATGCCTACTAGAAGGGATCAAGTTCATGTGTTGTTTTCTACCCTCTAGTATAAGGTATATGCCCATGTAGGGTCAAATATGTGAATGAGCTACTCATTTCATGTTATCATGTCTTTACAGGTTATTCATTTTATCATTACATCTATGATTATTTGAAGTATTCCGTGGGATTAGACTCAGCACTGATTGAAGCCTCGGCTCGACTGAAGGGGTCTTTATATAAAGTCTTAGTCTCTTGCCACCCTAGTATTATATATTTCCTTTAAAAGACTTACCAGTGGATCCATCTAGGTCAAGTTACCCACAAAGTGGGGTCAAGTATGGTTTACCTTGGCAAGTAGACCGTACCTTCTCCGATTGGGTGTCATGCATCAGGATGCCAAGTAGTAGCTCACTTGGTCTTATATGTCGGTTAAGGTCTCTTCCCATATATGTGTTTTATATTATGCAATGTGAATGTTTACATGTATATTTTATTACAAGCATTGATCTTACATGCCATATTGAGATTAAATCCATTGTCTATGTTTATGTATTTTAAATATTATGGGTTATGTCTTTGTTGCATTGCATCTAGAATACTTAGTACATGCCAAGTATTAATGCATACTCTATGCCTACATGATATTACCATGTAAGGATCGGAACTCCTATTGATTATTCTCCTCCATGTGGCAAGTTCGGTTCATTTGAAGAAAGCTTTTGGTGAGTCCTCAGTTATGAGGACATTATCTATTTTCATTTAATGCTTTGATGAAACTTGTACCACTTTATGGATACTTATTACTTGAGGGTGAGTTTGGGAAGTGTCTTGGCTCCCGCTCCATTCCATGTAGAGGTGTTGTTCTATAATATGATATTCTATGTATTTGAGTTTGACTCATATTACGTTATGTTTGTACGAAAGACTTCCGTTAGTCCTGCTTTTCTTTTTATTAATGTCACTTGTTGTCATTTATATTGTGCTTCCGCGATCAAGGATGTCAAAAGGATATGCTAAAAGGCTTGTTTGGGGTTCCTTCGGGTTCCCCATTTTTCGTATCACGTCTAGGCCCTAGGCTTGGGTTGTGACAAGCTTGGTATCATAGTACCAGGTTGTTAAAGGTCCTCGAAAATCCAACACATCGCGTCAATTAGAATCCTATTCATGGTTGTGAGGCCCGCCAAAACTATTAATTGGAGGCTATGAGGCATTTCAAGAAATATTTTATTTCTTCATGATCTATGTCGTGCTTTAGATATAAAGATAAGGCTCCCTCCCCTAACAATGCTATTTTGCTCTTTAAGATCATGCCACTACCAAGAGAAAGACCAAGTAGGGCCTGTACACCTGAGGAACAACTGGCTCACCCCGCTCTTCAAGCTCCACAAGATGGATAGGCTACCCAAGTTGAGTTCTGGAATGCCATCAATATGTTGGCCCATGCTATAACCGACCAATTGAATTAAGGGGTTCAAGCTCCTCATGCTTCTACTTCGGCCTCAAGAGTGAGGGACTTCAGAAGGATGAACCCTCCGGAGTTTTATAAATCCAAAGTGGAGGAAAATCCCCAAAAGTTTATCGATAAGATGTGGAAGGTGCTAGCAATAATAAGGATGAATTTGGAGGAGAATGTGGAACTACGGCATATCAAATCAACGGTGTGGCTCAAATTTGGTTTGTTCAACGAAAGTTGGAGAGGGGAGACAATGATGATATTCCATGGGAGGGGTTCAAGGCCTCCTTCCTCAACCGGTCCTTCCATATTGAGTTTAGAGAGGCTAAGATAAAGGAGTTCATGAATCTCAAACAAGGTTCCATGAGTGTGAGGGAGTATGCCCTCAAATTCAATAAGATCTCAAAGTATGCTCCTCATTTGGTCGCCGATTCTAGGGCAAGAATGAACAAGTTTGTGTCGGGGTGTCCAATTTTGGGAATGAAGTATGAAGCAATACCATGCTTATGGGTGATATGTGTAATGACCCCAAAAAGTGCCCGAAAATATGCCTCGAAAGTTTCCAAAATCGTAATTTCCATATATCTAAAATTCCATGAATTATTTTGAAAAAATCCAACTTCCTATTCTTGTTCAAGGGAAAATATTGAGTGGACAATAGGTCTAACCCGAATTGTAGAACAACCGTGCAAAAATCCAAAATTTTGAAGTGTTAATTTCCAATGTGTAGTGCACGTTCATTCTGCGACACGCACCTGTGTTATTTTGTTCCAAGTTTTGACTTTGGTCCAAGACTTCTAAGTCTTGGGCCTAAGCCTTCCCACACGAGAAAATACCTATACTTAGCCATTTTTCACCCTCATATCATTCTAAACATTCCCCAATACTCACTCAAACACTTGGCCAATATTTCATCTCCTAAATTCAAGTCTCAAACCCCATCCGGGTCTAAGGATTTCCTCACAAGCTTCAAGTCTCCATCTCTAATCTCCATTAACTTCATCTCCAAAGCTAAGGTATAAGAGTTTCTTTCATGGGTTCTTTTCACTCATGATGCCCTACATTCTTTTTCTTAAAAATTGCATCATTTGAAGTTGATTTACTCATGAGTCTTATTTAAGAAGATAATCAATGCATACTTTGTTGGGGTTTATGAAATTATGACTATTTTACTATGTTTTGAGCTATGAATCTACGATCTATTGTATGACTTGATAAAGGGTTTTGATGTATATTTCTTGAGGGTGTTACCAAGTATCTAATGGAGGCTTTACATTAAATTTTCTAGCATGATTTCACTCTTGAATTTCATGGTTTTACACTAGCACTACACACCCTCTAAGTGTTTGATAAAATGTCCAGTCATAGTTTTTTGAAGAATTTAAGGTTCCAATGCATATCTTATGAGTTGATTGACTATATGATGATGAAATGATAATGGAATGATGATGAAATTGATGTATGTATATGAAGTCTTTATGATGATGAAAGGGATGTATATATTTGTGTTTAAAACATGTAAAGCACCTTGGTATTGTAAGTGAATTGTTGGTCTCTCATGTTGTTATGTTCTTAGGAATTGTTGATGAGTTATTGGGTTCCTATGCTAAGTTTTATGCTCTTGTCAATTGTCAAGCCTACTAGAAGGGGTTATGAACTATGTTATATGCTTCACTCTCTAGTGCAAGGCCTATTTTTATATGTAGGGGTTATGAACTATGTTGTACACCTTACCCTTATATATGAATCAATGCCACTCATTTACTCATATCAACATGCAGGACTTATAAACTATAATGTACTCCTTACCCTCGTGTATGATTTAAGGTTATGTGATGTACTCATATCGGCATGTAGGGGTTATGAACTATGTTTTACTCTTATGCTAAGTACACACATGTAGGGGTTATGACCTATGCTACTTTTTCACTCATGTGCTACTCACTTACTCATTTCTACATGTAGGGGTTATGAACTATGTTGTACTCTTTACCCTCATGTATGATTTAAGGTTATGCGGTGTACTCGTATGAAAGGGTTATAAACTATATGGAATACCTTACCCTCAAATGTACACATGTAGGGGTTATGACTTATGCTACCTTCTACCCTCATATGATATTCATTATCTCTTGTTTACATGTTGTGGTTATGGTTTACTCTATATCTTTACCCTCATGTACTACCTATTGGCTCATAAAGTATTCCTCATCCTCTAGTACAAGGTATTCGGATGATCTAAGTATGTCTCCTTATTATGTTAAGCAAGTTATACAAGTATGATTATTTTCAAGAATTTTTTACATCAAGCATTGTTCATGCATGCCATGTTGCTAAGATACATTCTCTTGCTATGATTATGCATATTGATTATACTACCTATCTCTTGTTTCATTGCATCCAACATACTAAGTACATTTCAATGTAGTAACCCATACTCTATGTCTATATGATATTACCATGTAGGGACTGGTGCCCTGCTTCAGCATCTCCGCTCAATTTTGAGGACGTTGCTTGTGATCTCTTGCTATGTTCTAAACTACCTTTATTTTATTTATGTATTGACTAAGAGGGTGAAACTGGTTGTTTGTCTTAGCCCCCACTCTTATCTATATAATAGAGGTGTTGTTGGACATGTTATGTATCTATGCTATGAGCCTTGACTCTCTTGTTTCTTGATAATTATGATATGGAAGTTTACCCTTAGTCCCATTTGCCCTTGTTTATGCTTATCTCCTATTATCATTTTAAATTGATTCCGTAACTAAGGATGTGTAATGATATGCTATGAGGCTTGTTTGGGGTTCTTTCGAGTTCCCCATTCGCCGATCACGTATAGGCCCTAGGCTTGGGTCGTGAAAAAGATGGTATCAGAATACTAGGTTGTTAGATCCTCAGAGTCCAACACATCGAGTTGACTAGTGTCTACTTCATGGTTGTCTTGTCCACCACAACTATGAGTAGGAGGCCATGGGACATTTTAGGAGATGTTTCTCTTCTTCATGTTCTAAGTTATGAGATAGAGTTGAAATAAGTCTCTTCCCCCTAAAAATTGTTCTTTTCCATGCTAGTTTATCATGCCTAACAAAAGGGGAAGAAGAGCCCGCTCTCCTAAGGGACAACCGACTCATGGTGAGCTCCAGGATGCTTTCACCTTCCTAGTCCAAGCTATGGCCCATCAAGTTAACCAAGGGGCCCAAGCCCCTCATGCTCCTACACTAGCTTCTTAGGTGAGAGACTTCATGAGAATGAATCCCTCGAAATTCTATGGGTCAAAGGTAGATGAGAACCCTCAGGAGTTCGTTGATGAGGTCTACAAGATATTGGCTATCATGTGTGTGAGGTCAGAAGAAAATGCGGAGTTGGCAGCCTACCAACTCAAAGGTGTGGCACAAATATGGTACAACCAATGGAAGGAAGAGAAGGGAGTTAACTATGTGGTGCTTTGGGAGGAGTTCAAGGTGTCTTTCCTTAATCGGTTCTTCCCTCTTGAACTTAAGGAAGCTAAATTGGTGGAACTCATGAATTTAAAGTAAGGGTCAATAAGTGTGAGGGAGTATGCCCTCAAGTTCAACCAACTCTCTGGGTATGCTCCTCACTTGGTTGCTGACCTAAGGGCTAGAATGAACAAGTTTGTGGTGGGTGTCTCCAATTTGGTGAGTGAAGAATATCGGTCCACTATGTTGATTAATGATATGGATTTGTCCCACCTCATGATTTATGCCGAACAAATAGAGGAGGAGAAGCTTAGGAAGAAGAGGGGTGGAGAGTCCAAGGGGGCTCGATTTTAGGATGACCTATTGCAACAAGGTATCGAGTTTCAATGGCAAGGATCTTCTAATGCTCCAAATAAGAGGTTTGCTATGGGATAAATGGATTGGCCAATGTTCCAAGGAGGCGATGGCAGAATGAGTTTTCCAAAATGCCCACAATGTGAAAGGCATCATCATGGAAAATGCTTAAAGAATTCAAGAATGTTTTACGGTTGTGGAAAAGTACGTCACAAGCTTTTTGACTGCCCTTATGTCCGGAATAAAGTCCAAGAGGGTCTTCCTCAAGGTCAAGGTGGTCATAAAATCTAGAGGCCTAAGGTGGGTATATTGATCAAGGAGGTGCTCCAAGACGTAATCAATTTTATTCTCTTCAAGGAAGGCAATGGGGGGCGGGGGATGAGGCACCTGATGTCGCTACCGGTATGTTAAAATTTCCTTTATTTGTTCTTGGTGGGCTTCATGTGTGTTTTGGATTGTTATATGGATTATTGGTGTATATCCCTTTAGTGAGTCTATTGTTGCTAGAAAGGTCTATGGAAATTGTTCCATGGTGATGCTGCATTTAGGTCTTAACTTACGATTTTGGTGGATTATGTGTGGTGGATTATGATGATTATACTTAGGATGGATTAATTGCATGCACGCTATGTCTCCATTGATGGTAGGGCCCGTAGAGTTGGATTCCAATTCCCTAATCACCCATCTTTGAGTGGTAGTGAAGGGGGGTAAGCCCATTTCTTGTTTTAAGGTACAATTGGTCTCCGGGGATTTCATTTATCAACTTGTAAGAGTTAGAGGTATTGAGCCTAAGTTATTTCTATTGAGTTGTTTTCGATGAACAATGTGCTATTGAATGTCCTTTCAGGTATGTTGAATTAGGGCTGGTGTCTTTTGGTTTGACTTATGCACCGGTTATGTCTATAGGTCTCATAAATAGGTTATTTAATCCCTACCTTGTTGCATTTGTGGTGGTCCTTGGTGATGATGTGTTGATTGCTTCCGGAAGTGAAGAAGAGCTTATGAATCATTTGAGGGTGATGTTGTATATTCAGAGGAGGTGAGGTTGCTTGTTATTTATGGAAAGTAGAGACCTTTGGGCGGCAAGAAGGTGGTTGAAGGGGTCTAGTTAAATAAGGTTTTGATTTCCATTTGGATAGAGTTGGAGGTCTTGGTTAGGGATGGTTAAGTGGAGGTGGTCTCCCAAGGGAAGATGGTGGTTGACGGTACCAAGTGGACTAGGTGTGGTTAAGGTTGACAAATGAATTTTGGTCGCGAGTCCTTATGGAGTGTGGAGGAAGATTGGTAAGATTGCATACGAATTGGAGTTGCCTATGAATGTGGATGTGGTTCGTCCGATACTTCATGATTCTAGGTTGAGGATAAGTTGGCTTAGGAGAAGGTCCCAGTAGAGGTACTGGATGGAAGGGTGTGAAAATTGATTGATAAGGATGTGGTGTTCGGTAAGACTCTTTGGAGTTCGTCTAGTCGAAAGATCCTCTCGGGGAGTGGGCATGGAGAAACAATATCCATATCTCTTTCATTTCTATTCAAGCTTATGATGACATGCCAAGTCCTTTCATAAATCAAAGCATTATATTTCAGTTTCTATATCATTTGCATGCATCCAAGTTTATGTAGACAACTTCATGACGATTTTGACACTTATGTTGATATTTTTAAAATGGTGTTTTAAATGTATTGATGCATTCTTGTTGGAGCTAATTTGTTCATGATTACTCTTCTCATATACATTTCTTTGACATTCGGGGACGAATGTTTCCAAGGGGAATGTATTGTAAGGACCCCAAAAAGTACCCAAAAATGTGTCTCGAAAGTGTCTGAAATCGTAATTTTCATAAATCTAAAAAAGCGTGAGTTATTTCAAAAATTCAAATACATATTCTTGTTCAGGGGCAAAATTGAGTGGGTAACGGGTCTAACCAATATTTTAGAGCAACCGTAGCAAAATTCAAAATTTTAAAGTGTCAATTCCAGTGTATGGTACGCGTTCCTTCTGCGACACGCACCTGTGTTAATTTGCACAAAGTTTTGACTTCGGTCCAAGACTTTTAAGTCTTGGGCCTAAGCATTCCTACATGATAAAATGCCTATATTTAGCCTTTTTTCACCCTCATATCATTCTAAATGTTCCCCAATATTCACATAAACACTTAGCCAATATTTCATTTCCTAAATTCAAGTCTCAAACCCTATCCAGATCTAAGGATTTCCTCTCAAGCTTCAAGTCTCCGTGTCCAATCTCCATCAAGTTCATCTCCAAAGCTGATGTATGTGGGTTTCTTTCATGGGTTCCTTTCACCCATGATACCCAAGCTTCCTTTTCTTAGAAATTGCATCATTTGAAGTTGATTTACTCACGGGTCTTATTTAAGAAGAAAATCATTGCACACTTTGTTGGGGTTTATGAAATTGTGACAGTTTTACTATATTTTGAGCTATAAATCTAAGATTTATTATAAGATTTGATGAAGGATTTTGATGTATATTTCTTGAGGGTGTTACCACGTATCTATTGATGGTTCTACATTGAATTTTCTCGAATGATTTCACTCTTGCATTGTGTGATTTTACACTAGCACTACACACCCTTTAAGTTTTTCATAAAATGTCAGGTTTTGGTTTCTTGAAGAATTTTAGGTTCCAATGCATGTCTTATGAGTTGAAAGAGTATATGGTAATGAAATGATAATGAAATGATGATAAAATAGATGTATGTATATGAAGGCTATATGACGATAAAAGGGATATGTATATGTGTGTTTAAAACATGTAAAGCACCTATGGTATTACAAGTGAATTGTTGGGCTCTCATGTTGTTATGTTCTTGGGAATTGTTGATGAGTTATTAGATTCTTATTCTAAGGTTTATGCTCTTGTCAATTGTGAAGCCTACTAGAAGGGGTTATGAACTATGTTATATGCTTCATCCTCTGGTGCAAGGCCCATTTCTACATGTAGGGGTTATGGACCATGTTATACATCTTACCCTCATGTAGGAATCAATGCTACTCATTTACTCATATCCACAAGTACGGCTTATGAACTATGATGTACTCCTTACTCTATTATATGATTTGAGATTATGCGATGTACTCATACCAGCATGTAGGGGTTATGAACTATGGTTTACTCTTTACCCTTGTGTCTGGTTTGAGGTTATGCTAAGTACACACATGTAGGGGTTATGACCTATTCTACTTTTACCTTATGTGCTACTCACTTACTCATTTCTACATGTAGGGGTTATGAACTATGTTGTACTCCTTACCCTCGTATATGATTTGAGGTTATTCAGTGTACACATATGAAGGGGTTAAGAACTATGTGGAATGCCTCACCCTCATATGCGCACATGTAGGGGTTATGATTTATGCCACCTTCTATCCTCATGTGTTATTCATTATCTCTTGTTTACATGTAAGGGTTATGAATTATGTTATCTCTTTACCGTCATGTACTACCCAATGCCTACTAGAAAGGGTTTTGACTCATGCTATATTCCTTACCCTCTAGTACAAGGTATTTGGATGATCTAAGTATGTCTCCTTATTATGTTAAGCAAGTTGTGCAATTATGATTATTTTCAAGTATGTTTCATATTAAGCATTGTTCATGCATGCCATGTTGCTAAGGTACTATATCTTGCCATGATTATGCATTTTGATTATATTGCCTATCTCTTGTTTCATTGCATCCCACATACTAAGTACATTCCAATGTACTAACGCATACTCTATGCCTATATGATATTATCATTTAGGGAGCGGTGCCCCGATTGAGCATCTATATCCACATGGATAGTACGAATACACTCAAGCTTGTTGGTGAGTCCTCCATTCTGAGGATGTTGCTTATGATCTCTTATTATATTCTAAACTACATTTCTTTTATATATGTATTGACCATGAGTGTGAGCCCGATTACTTTTCTTAGCCCCCGCTCTTATCTATGTAGTAAAGGAGTTGTTGGACATGTTATGTATCTATGCTATGAGACTTGACTCTCTTGTTTCTTGAGGATTATGATATAGAAGTTTACCCTTAGTCCCATTTTTCCTTGTTTATGCTTATCTCTTATTGTCATTTTAAATTGCTTTCGCAACCAAGAATGTGTAATGATATGCTATGGGGCTTGTTTGGGGTTCCTTCGGGTTCCCTATTCATCGGTCATATATAGGATCTTGTATTTGGTCGTGACAATATGGACTTGTCTCGGTTCATGACATATGCCGAACAACTTGAGGGGGAGAAGCTTAGGAAGAAAAGGAGTGGTAAGTCCAAGAGGGCTCAGTTTGATGAAGGTTTCTAAGGTGCTAAGGGTGGCTATTTCCAACATGGTCACAGATTCCAAGGCCAAGGGTCCTTTA
>JAABOM020059660.1:0-12584 GCA_011800125.2 Solanum clarkiae
TGTGCAATTTACACAATATTTACGAAATTTTCCATGAGTCATTTTACCCCAATTGAATTATTTACGGGGTCTAACAGGATTAAAGGGTTTAAAATTAAATATTTCTATGGGGATATAGTGTCAACATTAATAATGGAAATTTGTGGTAAAATTATAATGGCTACTTAATTTTTTATGTAGAATTTTCTCCTTTTTAATATAAAATAACGAGTGTAGGTTAGCTATCTACATGATGGAATATCAAAATTCTCTATTAGATCATCTTCTTGTTTTGGAGTATGCGTTTTCATCTCTAATTTATTTTTACATTTTTTAAATCTCAATTGTCAATATATATTTTCTCAGATTTTATTTTATAAGAGAATTGTGTTATAATAAGTTATACTAATAATATGTCTAATTTTTTTTAATGGTTGAAGCAGAAAGAGGTTGAGCAAGTTACAATCTGAGTTACCCAATCAAACGATCTTCTCCACAGGTTGACAGATAATATTCTTTAAACAAAATTAATAAATAAAAAAACTATATATTTTTTTAAAATATAAAGTAGCCTAAAACTGGAGTATATTATTGTTGCATAAGTCAGATAATTATATTTGCAGAATCCTCTTTAAAATATAAGTCAAACAAATAATTTGTGATCAATATTTGTCAAGTGCATTATTAAACACTACCAACGGATCTCTTAAAATCTTAAATTTTCACCAGTAATCCTTAAAGGACATCTATTTAGTAAATAATTTTTTCTTTTCTTTTATTTTTAATTTTTATAATGTGTGGTGTAGAATCTATTATTCATATTAAAGAACTTATTAAAAAATGGTAGATCATGACCTCAAATTGTAGATGATAGATAATAGTATAATATTTTGTCAGTTTTCAAAATTTTATTGTATAACTTTAAAAAATAACAGAAGAATATCTAAATGATGACATAAAAAATAAACATTTATTTAACTCATCCTAATAAAATTATGTATCAAAAGTTGCAAAAATAACACTCAATCTAATTTTTCTATGGCATGAAAAATAATTCAAATATTCATTCTTTAGTGACTTGAATTTGAGGCCTATTGTCAATGAGTTGTACGATCCGAACTTTGCTTTGATTAGTTTGCTAGTGGATCCTTTCTCGTGGTAGTTCACATTCAATCGAGGTTTTAGTAAATTATTTTCTACTAATTATTTTTATATTATTATCAATTCAAAAATATTATTAACAATATTTTGTGATTTTAATAGTTATGATATTTGCACTCTTTCATTTGTAGGTAAGTGTAATTGGTGCAAAAGTTTAAATGACTATATAACGACCTGGTCCGACACTGTGAAGTATTGTCTGCTCTTGGGCCTAGCCCATCACGGATTTGTCCCTTTGGGCTCACCCCAAAAGACGCCTCACAGTAGATAGACCAATCCTTCACTTATATACCCAACATCTCTCTTATGTTTTGCCGATGTGGGACATCTCATCTCAAGATAGATTGTTAAATAGGCCCCCTCTATGGACTCAACGTCCTCGTTGAGGTTTGCCTCACCGCATGGGACTTACCTAGACTCAGCACTGATGTTTGCCCCACCTCAGTGAGATTCACATAAACTCAGTTGAACTCAAGTCCCACATCAATAAGGCTGACATAGAAGTGGCTCTGATACCACCTGCAATGACCTGACCTAACACTATTAGGTATTGTCTACTCTTGGGCCTAGCCCATCACGAATTTGTCCCTTTGGGCTCACTCCAAAAGGCGCCTCACAGGATATAGACTAGTCTTTTACTTATATACCTAGCATCTCTCCTGTGTTTAGCCCATGTGGGACATCTGATCTTAAGATGGATTGTTACAGACCAGTAAGAAGGGATCGTTTGTGGAATGTTCACCTTCTATTTTCTTTTGAATTTTCAGTATACTTTTATGGCCTTAGCTTGTTTTCCGTTTTGAATATGTATTGGTCATACTTCTCCATTAACTCTTTAAGTTCAATCGACAATTATGTTTTCATAATTAAGAATATATCTTTAATTATTTTATGATTTATAAACAGTGTCATAGTAGTGTTTATTATCAAATTATTCATAGTAATGAAAAACAAATATGAATATAGATGCTATTTAACGAGCTCAACTAATTAGCCATCATCATTTACAATCTCTATTAGCTATCAATGTCATTCCACTACAAATTATCAACCACTACAATCATCAATCATAGTTAATCACTTTCATCAGCCTAGCACTGTATCAGAAGATACTACCCATAATGATCATTATCAACGAATACCGTATAGGGGGATGTGCTTATTAATAGACAATTGTTACCACATTAAGATTAGTAAGATAGGTCTAGCCCTCCTTCCTTGTACTTTTCTCTTTAAGATTCTTTTTACTTTATTAATAACTTAAGCATCCTACCTAGCAATTTGCTGTTAAAAAAAGAAGCAGAAAAATTTTTGGTAAAGCACCAACTTTTTCGAAAATAAACTTTTATTAGAAAGGAATTGATAGTTCAAAAAATCTTAACAAGTTTAGAACACTATTATTACTGTATTTCACCTTGACTAATTATGAGTGTTGTTTAGATATACATAAACATGACCAATAGGATCCATATTTGACAAATTTATTACTCACTACCAAGTACTTATAGTATATATTTGTGCTTTATAGATGTGCATTAGCACATATTTGTTCAAACTCATATTTAGAGTTATTGGAAACTTAAACCACCGCGATAAAATCTTAGGAGTATAAAACTCTTCTATGTTGCCATGCTAACAATAGGATTACTTGAATGGAAACGTATAAGGCCATGGCAAGATGCTATTATCATTCACAACATGGGTTTTTCCAACATTTGGATTGGAACTGCTTCCGTTATTATCTATTGGAACTATAGTTGTAGAAAAGATGTTATTCGAGCCAAAAAAATCTTTTGTCATAATTTGTGAACCAAAAACTGAATGAAAATTGACAAATAAAGTGCCCAGTAAAATATACACATAGATTTTCATTTGAAGTTTAATTTGTTACACCCTAGAAATTGTCAAAATGCCCCTAGACAAAAGATCGCTCAAATAACACATTCTCCCAAAATCTTTTGGCAAATTTGAAGCTGGAAATGCGATCAACATGAAAAATTATCTGAGAAAATGGTCTTGGTTGGTTTTTAGATCAACTGGATCAAAAGAGAAATTTTCAAGGCAAAAAAATGCAATTCCATAAAAGTGCGTGATATATCCGCGTCGCAGACTTCTCATAGACTTGCACTTAATTTTGTCCCATTATTTATACGAGATCAGAAAATTGATTGAAAATAATTTATATGAAATTACTCACAAAACATACTTGAAATATGTGATTCATTTGTTATTTTATGGATAAACAGTTTCTGAATGCATTTTAAGTTTTCTGTAAAAAATAAACTAAAGTGCGACAAGTCTACATCTCGGACTTGCTCTACCACAGTACCTTATATTTAGTTTTTAAAAGGTAAGTGCACTCTAGTCTTTTTTCTACCCATTCTAGACCACAATCCCATCATTTTGAGGTCACTTTTGCCCTAAAATCAATAACCCACACCATTCTTTTCACTTTCACGAACATCATTCGGAAAAATAGCAATTAGGAAAAGGGAGAAGGGCTAAGGTTTGAGAAATTCTTTACAATGTCCAAGAAAACTTTTTCCCAGGTATGTAAGACCACCTAAAGTTCTACTTTTGTGCCTATTCTATGTTTCTTAGCAAGAAATATTGTTATGAGTCAAGTCAGTTTCATTCCAATGAAGTTGTTGAGAAATACTAAAATTTTACCATAAAAGTTTATTAGAGTTATATGTATTATTATAAGAGTTTCATTGTTGAGCATGTTTCTTTAAATCATGAAGTATTATTACAGTTACACGGATCCTAATTGAGTTGAGAATTATTTCCCTGACATGTTTTACTTGTATTGAAGAATGATTAGTTAACCACAAGCATTTACCCAAATTTATGTACATTTTGAGTTAAAAGATTTTCTTGAGATTAAGTTAAGAGACAAGTTTGAGAAAAGCTAGTATAAAGAAAACATATAGAGCTAAGGCTTCAAGTAGAGTATTTTCTGTTTTCTCCTAAAGTAGGACATCTTCACAGTTATTGAGCATAGTGCATGTTTTGAGAGTAGTATTGAGCATCGATATGTGTACGAGTTCAGATAACTCTAACCCCATAAACTATGTAGCCAGCATAGGATAAGATTGTACCAGATGACCAGCTCCTCATATGCCACTGAGATGACCTAGTTTATATGAATCCCTAGCACTTCATCCCTTACCCCGGCAAGGTATGAGATAGATCTGGCAATGTTTGTAAGATGTTGTATTATTAGGATGCTCATAGTGATGGTTGTCGATTAGAGAAACTCTCCAGATTATAGTATTCATCATTTTCATACACAGAGACAGTTGCATTTATTTATGCATCAAATCAAATATTTTGCTATAATTCATTTCTTATGTTAGTAAATTGTTTTCTACATTAAATTTGTGATTTGAGCACTATATCCTGATTTTTCCTGCTTTAGCTATTTTACATATTCCTACATTCCACTTACTGATGTCCTTTGGGCCTACATCATTTTATGATGCAAACACAGGTGACAGAGCCCCTCAGTAGGCATATCATCAGATGATCAAGCATTTCTACTTGCCAATGGTGATACCTCTTTGCAGTTAGAGGCTCCTTATTGTTGTTCTTTTCAACTTTAGTTATTTTTGTTTGTGTGAGGTAGTCGTGGCTTGTCATGGTACCCATTGTCTAGTCACGACTTGTAGAGGCTTCATAGACTGATGAACAATATTTTAGTATTTCCTTCAGGTTGTTAATCTTCTCAGTTGGTCTGTTTCATTATAATTACAAACATTGATTTAGTAGTTGTGTTTGGTTCTAGCCTAAAGTATTTTCTTAAGTATTCCGCTGAGTAAAGTAGCCAGACCAAGTGGTTCTCTTGGGATTAGAAATGATTTCTAAGTGCCAACCATGTCTAGGGTGTACTCTCGAGACATGAAAAACTTGGTTACAGAGCCTAGAGTTCAAGTGTCCTAGGGTGTCTATGAAGTTGTGTATAATAGAGTCCTTATTATTGGTATGAAGTATGCCACATCCATAATGGGGAGGATACATGACATTAGGAAGTGTTGACCTACTTTTAGTATTCTATTTCATGTTTTAGTATTTCTCTCTGAGTAAATCCCTTCTAACGCATGTGTTCACACAATGTTTTCAGATCATGGCTCCCCGGAAAGCAATTGGACGTCATGCACAAGCTAGGGGTAGAGGATGCCCCGCTAAACAATATGTGAATTAGGTTGAACAACAAGTTCTTAAGAGGCCAAGACGCCTACCTATGCCTATTGAGAAATCACCACAGGATGATATCTCTAATGTTGAGCTTCGACAGGCTATTCAAACTCTAGCTCAGGCGATGATAACACTTGGAGTTTGGCAAGGAGAGGAGAGACAAGATGCTCTTGACACAACTAGGATTTGCTAGTTCTTGAGGATGAACCCACTAGATATCTCTAATGCTAAGCTTTGATAGGTCATTAAAACTCTAGCTCAGACAATAATAACACCTAGAGTTTGGCAAAAAGGGGGGGGGGAGACAAGATGCTCCTCACACTTCTAGGATTTGCGATTTATTGCGCATGAACCCTCTAGAGTTCATGGGGTTATACTGAAGGAAGATCTAGAAAACTTTATTTATTTGTTGCAAAAAGTGTTCCAGATTATGTATTTGAGGGTTATACTCTAGAAATTGAGAGACTATCAGTTGTATGTCAAGATTTCCATGTGAGTTCTGATTAAAGTCCATGGCATTTCTAGTGCATGTGATGTCCAAGGATGGTATTATAGTAGATCTGACGAATATTGAGGCTATCCGTGGCTGGGTTAGGGTCACTTCTATTACTGAGCTTCAGAGTTCCATTGGCTTATCTGAGTATTACAAATGATTCTTCAAGGGATTCTCTACCATTGTTATACATACTGACTCGATTGACTCGTCAGGGTGTTCCATTTGGGTGGTCTGAGAAGTGTGAGTCAAGCTTTTAGGGACTAAGGGAGTTATTGACTATAACTTATCATATTCTAGCTTTTCCAATTGAGGGCGAGGTGTTTATAGTTTACGATGATGCTTCTAGGATTGGCCTTAGTAGTGTGTTAGTGCAGCAAGGTCGAGTTATAACCTATGCTCATGATAGTTGTGTTATGATGAGCAAAACTACCACACTCATGATTTAGAGTTGGCAGCTTTAGTATTTGCACTAAAGATATGGCAACATTATTTATATGAGGTTCACTGTGAGATCCACATTGGCCATCACAGCCTGCAGAGCCAGCGTAACTTGAATTCCAAGTAGAGGTGATAGATGAAGATATTAGTTGATTATGACCTCTCTATTCTCTATAACCTAGGTGAGGTAAATGTAGTGGCAGATGCCTTGAGTCGGAAGGCAATCAACATGGGTAGCCTAGCATACTTACTAACTGTGAAGAAACCTTTAGCCTTTCACATTCAATCCTTAGCTAATAGGCTAGTAAGGTTGGATACTTAGGCTCTCGATCGATGTTTGCTGGGCTCAATTCTTCTTATTTGATTAGAGTTTTGCTAGATAGTACAAGGAAAAAGTATTAGTGGCCCTCGGTGTTGCAGACTTATAGTGGCTAGGCCACGGTAGATTAAGGTCATGTCCTCCAGTTTCGCATCAAATAATGTGTTCCCAAAGTCAGTTATATGATTTAGTTGATTTTGCATAAGGCTCATGATTCTAGATGCATTATCCATCCGTGCATGATGAAGATGTACATAGATTTGAGGCAGATTACTAGTGGGATGGAATGCGAAGAAATATAGCTGATTATGTGTCCCATTGTCCTAGCTATCAACGGGTAAATACCAAGCATAAGAGAGCCAATGACAAGCTTTAGATATCACCCATTCTCGAGTGGAAGTGGGAGAAGATTACTATGGATTTTGTGATGGGGTTGGCCCTGGACTTCTAAGGGTATTGACAATGTTTGGGTTATTATTGATAGAATGAACAAGTTTGTTCATTTCATTCCAGTTTGGTCTTCTTATAGTGCCGAGCAGCTGGCCAGGGTGTACATGTAGAAGAGAGTCTGTCTTTGTTAAGTGCCAATATCTATTATATCTAATAGGGCTCCACACTTTATCTCCAACACCTGGAGAGCCTTCCAGAGAGAGATGGGCACCAGGGTGGATTTGAGTGTAACATTCCATCCACAGATTGATAGCCAGTCAGAGTGTACTATCTAGGTCCTTGAGGATATGTTACAGTCCAATTTATAAGAGTTTAGTGGCTAGTGGGATCAACTCTTACCGTTGGCAGAGTTTTCTTATAATAATAGCTACCATTCCAACATCCAGATGGCACAGTTTGAGGTATTATATAATAAGCATTTTTGTACTCCTATTGGGAGTTGACAGCAGAGTTATGCTAACTGCCGATGCCATATCTTATGCTTCTATGTTGGTGATCGAGTATTTCTACGGGTATCGCCCTTAAATAGGGTGATGATATTTGGCCAATGGGGTAATCTTAGTCCTTGATATATTGACTCATTCGAGATCTTGAGAAGGGTTGGCGCAATTACCTATGAGATTGCATTGCCTCAGGTATACTCAAGCCATACATCCAATTTTTCATGTTTCGATATTGTGCTAATAATATGCTAGATGAGTCACAAGTGTTGTGGTATAATTCAGTTGAGTTGGATGAGCGGTTAGCATTTGTAGAGGAGCTAGTAGCCATTTTTACCAGAGATGTTAGATAGTTACGCTCCAAAGTGATATTGATGTACTGCCGAAATACAATATTTTTGATTCTTAAAACTTGGAATTTTATGTGTTCTCAAAGCAATGTTGGTTTGATATGTATTTAAGTGTATTTTTCAGGATTACATGACTAAGTATGCTTTTGGGCAAAGTTCTATAGACTTGAATGTTTTGAGGATTTACGGGCTACTTTACTGGCCATGGTTCACTCCACGAGCCGTAGAGAGATTTTGTGAGTCAGATCAAGTGAAGGGCAAAGTTTCAGATGTTACATCCACAAACTGTTAGATGAGCCATAGACTTCTTCATGAGTGTCGAGCCTGGAGGATCAGATATTGAAGAGTTTCAGAAATGCTGGCAGATGAAACCCTCCATGGGTCGTAAGTCATAAGATGGCCCGTAAGAAGGTCTTATGGAATTAAATTATATTTTTAGATGTTACAGAGTACAAATCCCAGGTATGGTCGTGCTTCCTTATACGACCCATAACCCCGTCTGTAGAAGCTGTCGAATCCAATTTTTTTATTCCATTTTGGATTTGTATTTTACTTATTATAAATAATCTTTTTAGGTCTTTTTAGTAGAGAGACGCACGAGAGAGGATAGTAACACTTTTGAGACTTTATCTTTTGTGATTTTCACATTGAGATTATTACATTGTGATTTTTTATGGAGAACTTTGGATTTCTTGTTCTTAAATTCGTCATTGTAAGTGTCTAATTATGAAATTCCATAACATAATTCTTTCATCTATAATGATTATGCATAGCTAAATCCACAACTAGGGATGTGGGAGCCATGAGGAACTAATAAGGTAAAATCGGATAATCCGTAATTTTTGGAAAGTGTTTATACATGTAGTAATTAATTTTCTTCGTTATGAATGTTTTTTAATGGTGACCAACATTAGAACTGGCCTAATTCTTATTGACTGGATCAAACTACTAATGAATAGAAAAAAAGATTAACTAACAGGATTCGATGTGATCCCTCATCTAATCAACTAAATTGTACCAATGGGTGGTTGTACTGGAGTAAAAGGTAAGGGTTAATAATGTCACACTGTGGGTATGGATCAAATCACATAGTGAATTTTACCTCCCAACTGGATCAAGGGATTTGGTAAACTTAACTTACCAGTTCTGCATGCTACACACAAGAAAAGATCACAATTATCTGGTGACACTAAGTTAGAAATTCATGAGGAGTATAATACCCTCGTTATTTCTCTCACTGATTTCACAACACTTGCTTCTAGTTTAGGTTTATTTATTGCAATTACACAATCCGCCCCCCCCCCCTTTTTGGGAGATAAGTAGGTTAATTTTTTTGAATTGCTTGTAATTACTCCAGGTCTAGACCATATTCCCTGTGGGTTCAACCCTAACCTTGGTTAGGTTATATATTTTGGCAACTATCACTTATAACTTCAAAAAGAAGGTGTAGTTTGGGTGACATCAAAATTTTGGCTCCATTCCAAAAGTACGGCTTTTAGACTAGTTTAATTTGGTAATTCGTGAATTAATCATTATTTTTCTTATTTTACGTTTCTTATTATTTTTGTTTTGTTTCAGCGTAGAGGTGTAGTGTATGCACAACAATCATAGTCAGGAAAATCCTTTGACTCCGTTTGATCTTGAGATACAGAAGACACTAAGAAGAATAGCCCAAATTAATTCGAACAAAACTACAAATGATGACATAAATGCAGCACTGAATCAGAATAATCATGGCCCACGACAACTTGAGTATGTGAATCCACCACCACAAGATCTTCCAGCCACGACTAACACGTGAAATCAATGTCACAACCCAAAATAGGGCCTAGAAGTGACCCATTAAGATATTATAATTAGCTTATCCAGTTACCTTATACTAGAGGGTGAGAGATATAGCATGAGTTTATAACCCCAAATCATACACTAGGGTAAGAAGTACATCATAGTTCCGAACCTCATAAAGAGTAACATAACCTTATAGGGAGTAGCATAACCTCATAAAAAGAGTAACATAACCTCATAAAGAGTAGCACAACCTTAAAAAGAGTAGCCAAAACTCACAGGGAGTAGCATAACCTCATAAAGAGTACATAACCTCATTGGGAGTAGCATAACCTCATAAAGAGTAACATAACTTCATAGGGAGTAGCAGAACCTCATAAAGAGTAATATAACCTCATAGGGACTACCATAACCTCATATAGAGTAACATAACCTCATAGGGACTAGCATAACCTCATAAAGAGTAACATAACCTCATATGGAGTAGATTGCATTCGTACATAAGGGTAAGGTGTGCAATATAGCTCTTAACCCTTACATGTAGGAATTGGCCTTATACTAGAGGATAAAGCATGTAACATAGTTCATAACCCCTCGTAGTAGGATTTCATAATTGACAAGACCATAGACTTTATCTTAAGAATTCAATAAGTCATCAACATTCACCAGAACCTGACAACATGAGAGCCCAACAATTCTCTTGCAATGCCAAAGGTTCTTTACATGATTCAAACTAATACATTTATACATATATTACCTTGTTATCATCATTTGGTCATCACATATATACATCATTTCATCTCCATTTCATCATCATAGCATTTTTCAACTCATAAAACATGCATTGGACCGATAATTCGTCAAGAAACCCTAGCTGGACATTTTATCAAACACTTGGTGGGCGTGTAATGTGTGTAAAAGACCATGAGATTTAGAGATGAAATCATGCAAGAAAATCTATTGTAAAACCATCAATCAACACCTTGCAACACCCTCAAGACATAACATTGAAACACCTCATTAAATCCAACATTAGATCCAAGATTTAGAGCTCAAAACATGCTAAAACAACCATACTTTCATGAACTAAAATCATGTCACAGTAAATTTCTCAATATAGAGGACCCACATGTAAAATCAACTTTAAATAATGCAATATTAGTAAAAGGGAGTCTTAGGCTCCATGGGTGGAAGGACCTAATGGTTCAACACTACATACCTTAGCTTTTGGAGAAACCTTGAAGAAGGCTTTAATGTGGACTTGAAGCTTGAGTGAAATCTTTGATTAAATCCTTAAGATTGATCTTGAGTTTTGGGACTTGAATTTGGGAATAAATATTTGGCTAAGTGTTTTTGTGAGTATTAGGGAATGTTTAGGATGATATGAGGGTGAAATAAGGCTAAGTACATGTATTTTCAAGTGTGGGAACCCTTTGGCCCAAGACTTCAACGTCTTGGACCGAATTCAAAAGAAAATAGGACCAAAACGAACTGCTTAATGGAATTGCATTTTGTGTACAAACACGTTCCATGAAAATGGGCATAACTCCTTCATCCAAACTCGAAATGAGGTGAAACTAAGTGCATTGGAAAGCTAATTCAAAATGCTTTAATTTGATAGGTCATGGAAACCCAAATCTTGTGTGCTAAGAGGTATACCCCTTCAAAATTGACTCTCCAAAATCACGTTTTTGCGTTTTTTGAATTTTTACGGTTGCTCTAAAATTCGGGTTAGACCCATTTCCCGCTTAATTTGACTCCTAAACAAGAATATGAAGTCAGATTTTTCGAAATAAAGAATAGATTTTTAGATATATGGAAATTAGGTCTTCTTAGTAGAGAGACACACGAAAGAGGACATAAACACTTTTGAGACTTTATCTTTTGTGATTTTTACATTGTGATTTCTTGTGGAGAACTTTATATTTTTTGTTCTTAAATTCATCATTGTAAGTGTCTAATTATGCTATTCCATAACATGATTCTTCTATCTACAATGATTATGTATAGCTAAATCCATAACTAGGGTTGTGGAAACCATGAAAAACTAACAAGGTAAAATATGATAATCCATAATTCCTGATAAGTGTGTATGCATGTATGATATGCTGTCAAAATACAATACTTATGATACTTAAAATATAAACTTTTGTGTATTCTTAATGCTATGTTAGTGGGTTTTATGTGGTTTTATGTTTTATTTGCAGGATTCCAGGGTTGACATTGATTTTGGGGAGATTATGCAGAAGTTGTTGTTATTGATGATGTAGACGAAGCTTTACAAGCCATAGTTCATTCAATGGGCAGTAAAGTAGGTTTCATAGATAGTTCTAGGGAGGGGCTAATTTTCTAAAGTTTGTTCTACTAACATGCAAATGGTTCAAGGACTATTTTACGAGTCGTAGATCATGTTTCATGACTTGAGGTTCATCAAAGAAGGACGTTCTAAAGTTTCATCAGATGAAACCCCCTATAGGGTTGTAGAATACTTTACGAGCTGTAGAGAGGTGTCATTGATCATTAGTCTAGTTTTATAGCAACAATGTACGAGAGCCCAATTATAGGCTGTGGAACACAGTATGGCTCGTAAAGTTGTTTGTGAGGCTTGCTGACCCTGTTATCCTATTTTGTTTAGGACTTGTATTTTAAACATTATAAATATGTTTTTAGGTTATTTTTCTTAGAGAGTTCAACCAGTTGATAAAAAAATAGTGAGATAGAATAGAGAAAACATTGGAGAGTTTTGAGAAACACTTGTACTTTGATTTTGATCTTCCAATCTTGTGATTCTCATTGATGCTTCGAGTTACTTGTGTTTAATTCAATTATGTAAGTACTGTACTATATTATTCCAATTCATAAGTCTTGCATCTACACAAATCATGAGTCGCTAATGTAACACCCCACACCTTATACTACACCACTAATACTATACAAGTGAAATATGACATGATTTGGTTAAACTAGCA
>JAABOM020059661.1:0-47923 GCA_011800125.2 Solanum clarkiae
ACCTCCATAAGACATCCCTTGGGACTTTGTCATATGCCTTCTCGAGATCAATGAACACCATATGAAGGTCCTTCTTTATTTACCTATACTTCTCCTCTAACCTCCAAACAAGATGAATTGCTTCAGTAGTTGATCGCCCCGACATGAAATCAACCTGAATCTCCGAGATAGATACTACACTTCGCACCCTCATCTCCATTACTCTCTCTCAGACCTTAATTGTGTGGATTAACAACTTGATACCACTGTAGTTGTTACAGTTTTGAATATCTCCCTTATTCTTGTACAATGGAACCATTGTACTCCTCCTCTATTCATCAGGCATCTTGGCAGTCTTCATAATGGCAATGAACAGTCTAGTCAACCACTCTATGCCATCCTTAACCATGTTCTTCCAAAAGTTTACCGGAGTCTCATCGAGCCCAATTGCCCTCCCTCTCTTCATCCTTCTAATTGCCCGTCTTACCTCCTCAACTTTGAACCGCCTGCAATAAGAAAAACAAAGATGGTTTTCGGAGTGTGCCAACTTAACCAGCTCAATATCTCTCTCTCCTTTTTCATTTAAGAGTTTATGAAATTAAGCTTGCCATCTTAATTTAATGGAAGCGTCATCCACTAACACCTCGCCCTCCTCATCCTTGATGCACTTCAATTAGTCCAAGTCGCGAGCTTTTCTTTCTCTTACTTTAGCGAGCCTATACAATCTCTTGTCCCCGCTTTTATCACTTAGCTCCTCATAAAGGCATTCAAATGCTGGTGACTTAGCATTCGTCACTGCCATCTTTGCTTCTGACTTGGCCATCTTATAGATTACCTTAAGATTTTGCTTTTCATCTTCATCCTTACAATCTAACTACTCTATGTAAGTGACCTTTTTATCTTTCACTTTGCCCTGAACTTCATCATTCCACTACCAATCGCCTTGACGTCCACCAAAGGCCCCTCATGAAACCCCTAGTACCTTGGTAGCTACCTTTCTTATGTAACTATCAGTCGTGTCACACATACTGTTCACAGTACTTACACTACTCCACACCTCTAAGTTTCTCAACTTTTCTTCCATCTCGCGAGAAAGGGCAGGAGTAAGGCCTCCCCATCTAATCCTCGGTCGGGCATACAAAACCTTCTTCTTTTCTCTCTTGATCTCCACATCCATCACTAAAATCCTATGTTGTGTGGAAACATTTTCACTCGGAATATCCTTTCTATTCTTACATAGACTTTTATCGCCATTTCGGAGAGGTAGGTAATATATTTGAGTCTTCACTACCATACTACGGAAGGTAATTAAGTGGTTTTCCCTCTTTGGGAAACACAAGTTAGCAATCACTAACTTAAAGGCTTTGGCAAAATCCAAGAGAGACGTCCCACTTCCATTCCTCTCCCCAAAACAAAAGCCTCCATGAATATCTTCAAACCCGTTAGTAGTTGCCCTAATATTCCCATTAAAGTCACACCCAATTAAGATTTTTGCTATCTCTGATATGCCTCGTACAACCTCATCCAGATCCTCCCAAAAGAGCCTTTTGACTTCCTCATCTAGGCCTACTTAGGGCGCATAAGCACTAACTACATTCACCACATGTCTACCAACCATGAGTTTGGTAAACATCATGCTATCATTAACCCTCCTAACCTCAACCACATAATCCCTAAGATCCTCGTTCACTAGGATACCGATACTATTTCTATCCCTAGAACTACTAGAGTACCATAGCTTAAAACCATCCACGTCCCGAGCCTTGGTGCCTACCCACATGGTCTCCTGGAGACACACTATATTAATATGTCTCCTCTTAAGACACTTTACTAGCTCTACGAATTTGCCTGTAAGTGATCCTATATTCCACACCCGACCCTTAACTTGAATAACCCCGTGCCTCCCTTACAACCCCTACCCCAAACCCCTGACCCCGACCGATGACACGACCCTAGTTCTCCATGAGATCCTGACGCCAGTAACTAAAAACTAAAAACTCTCTAGGCTACAAAATCCAAAAAAATATAAGTAAAACAGTAAAACAACCTAGCTATTATACATTTAAAATAGTAAACAACAAGAAAACTACCAACAACAGGTAGATACCCAAAATAATATGCTATACAACCTACAATCAATATGTAATCAGTAATATCCAGCAATATGTAACAATTACCCAGCACTATACTCATGATATATAATAAACAACCCACAATCATGATAAGAACAGAGAAGATATATGCAAAAAATACCAGGCAGCAAGGAAACAACAAGCAACTAGAATTACAAATATATAACAGTAATCGGAACAAGAGCTTCAAATATATAATAGTGATCCGAACAAGAAATAAACAAACAGTGAACCTGTGTAAATAAGACGTTTGATATAGGAAAGAAGGAGAAAATGGAGGATTATTATCAAGAATTTTGAAGCATAGAAACTAAGAAAATCCAGAAGTAAAAACAATCTAATTTAAGTATTATCAAAAATTTGAAAATAGGCCAAAAAGGTAACATGAATTTCGAAGCCCACAATATATGGAAAAGGAATTTTAACAGTAATCAGCCTAAGAAGTATAGAGAAAGGAGGAATTAGTAAAAAAGAATGTCAAAATCAAGAAGTACAGAGAAAGGAGGAATCAGTAACAAAGAATTTCAAAATCAAGAAGTACAGAGAAATCAAGGAATGAGAGAACTTGGACCATCGGAATGACAAAGTTGGAGATGGCCGACCCAACGCAAAAGACCCAAATCTAACTATGCAAAGAAGTTACATCTTCTTCCTCTGAAATAGTCAATGTCGTAAACTCACCGAAAATACTTTTGTGTCGCTGGAATTCGCTTGAGAAATCTCACTAGAACCCTTGAGAATTGGTGCCGAAAAACTCACATAAAAACCAATAAGTCGTCGGAAAATTCAAGAAGTTTGACGGAAAATCGATACTTGAACCTCAAGAGATGATCAGGAAGCTAGATCTGTGACTTCCCCAAAGTGCTTAAAATCCACAAACATAAAGATTAGGCCGAGAAACAGATTTGCACGTCGTCGGATGTAGAGTTGACGCTACCAAATACTAAGATTTTAGGATCTCTTCAAAGACACCACCCTAGGTAACATAACTAGAGTTGGAAATTCACATGCAGGATGGTAACTTAGGTTCTTTCATCCCTATTGTGAAGGTGAAGGTCGAATTTCACCATGGCGTTTGGTTGATGTAACACCCAACATCTTAAAATACTAGTACTATACAAATGAAACATGTCATGGTTTGGGCAAATTAGCACTAATTTTTAAAAGTGCTTGAATCTCGTGTTAATGCGCTATATGTGCGTATAACGCTTAAGTGGAACAAGTGTATATATGTTTTGTGTCAAATAGAGGAGATCACGACCCTAAACAAGATGAGAGAATTAAGGTGCTTGCAGGACTTAAGAAGCTAGCAGGTGAGTCACCTACTTGCTTAGCTTAAATTTGCTAGCTAAACAGAGATGAGGCCCATTGTTGAATTTGTCCAAGTTTGATTACGAATAAAGTCCGTGTTAAGGGTATAACCTTAGCCCAATTTTTAGCATCATGAATGGACTATATATTCAGCCCAAGGAGGATATTGAAAGGGGCCCAAAGACATCATAATGTCTTTGATAAATTAGGCCCAAACTAATTAAGTAGAAAGCTGAAAAATGGGCAGCAAAGGCCCATCAATTTGGAGCCCCTTAAGGCCCATGTGAAAGGGGCAAGGAGCTGCATCACCAGCTTGTTAATGTAAGGCTAAAGATGCCTTAGTAAGATGGCCAAAACTCTCCTTTAAAAAGGTCTTAAATTAGCTCCCATAAGTTATTTTCAACTTGACCAATACAAAAAGAAACAGATTATTCTCCTAGTTTTCTCTCAGCTTTTCTTGACATTGTAAAGCGGCCAAACGACTCTTTTAGTTTTATTAAGGAGCGCTCGACATTGAAGGTAATGGTAAGTGATTATAGTTGTATGTTTAATAAGGTTTCTTCATGAAAAACAAGAGATTATGTTGGTTAGGTATATACTGAAAATTCTAGACAGCATGTGTCCTAAGGGTTGTTGTGAATTTTTCTTGTTCTTCAAGAAGATTTTCTCTTCTTGGTTGGCTGTATTATGAAGTAATACTTATGTATTTAACAAAATTTAGTTTTATAGAAATGAACCAGGCTACTTCACCACTTTTATAGTCCACAAAAGTGAGTCCTTATATGATATCACAATTGTGTTCTTAGTATGAACTTGTGGGCTGTTGGATGGAAGGCGATTGCCTCACGTCCTTAATGACTAATTTTTTATAGTTATGAGATTGGTTCAAGGCTATTTCATGTACATATGTGTTGGGAAAAGTTTGATTAAAGTTGAAACGAGTTTTAAATTGCCGACGTCAAAATGGGGCAAAGGGACGTAATGTTATGATGTCCATTTATAGATTGTGTAAAATTGTTAGGTATTCTGCTTGTGGGCCATTGTACGACTATTATGGAACTAAAATATGCTGCACATTATGTGTTCATGCAAATGGACATTAAAAAATACGATTAGGGGAGGAAAGTGTGATAGAATAAGCTCGAGTTTATAAATACCCGCTTACTATCAGTGTGTTATTTTTTTATGTGATTGGGCTGCCAAGATATATGTATTGGCTACTAATGCTAGTTTTATCACCTACTATGTTTTAGATAAATATTTTGAGGAAGGGAAGGTTATCTCGAGGTAGTAACGAGCTCATACAATGAGGTATGTAAGGCTACTTGATTTCGTATTGTTCGGCATGAAACATAGATCCTTTCTTGTCACATAAAAGTACTTACCAACTCCGAAACAACTACGAACTGTGTCTATAGTCTTTCATATGTTCATATGCTCCCATAAACAGTAACCTTCAAATCTGCATACACACACGGATACCAAGTTACATGGGTTCTTGTCGCTAAATAAAGTTCATGAGTTCTTTCATATCATACGCATTTCATTATTTCTGTAACATACTCTGTTCATTTTCATATTGTCCTGTGTGATTATCTACATCTCACATGATATATTTACAGTCCTACAGCTCCAATATTATGACCACCAAAAGAATCATCTCAAAGGTAATTGAAAGATAAAGTATATTATTTATTGATGGGTCGTAGCCCGAGGGGTGGAAGAATCACCTAGCAAGGGACGATCCTATCACGGGTGGTAGCACAAGGGGTTAAGGAAGAACCTAGCCAGGGATGATCCCGATACGGTCTTACCACTGATCAGCTGGTCATTTGTATTACATGTTATGCACAGATTATACTATAAAGGTAAAGTAATATAAAGAACATAAAGTATATGATCCAAAAGTATAACCAAAGTTGGTCTCTTATCCTACACCTGTGCACAGTTTCATTTGAATTGTTACTTCATACACAGTATTTCCTACCGCACATATTCAGTAGAACATCTCATACTGATGTCCCTTACAGGAACCTGTATTTCATGCTGCAGGTACAGGTGCTAGTAGATTTCCCAAGTAAGAGTACAGGATATCCAGTTGCTAATACCAAGCTCCTGGTTGCTTTGGGGCTTTGTTTGTGTCTAGAGCTTATATGTTTGTATTGTACAGTTAGTCGATATAGGGCCTGTACCGACCCTTAGTAGATACTTTTCCTTATGTAGAGGCGTTGTAGACTATGTAAATTAAAATGTGGTCATATCTCAAACCCTAGACATCGTGGCCCTAACGGCCTAACCATTTGCATTTCCTTTTGGCATGTTATTACTGCTTACTTTCTTAAAGGCACGTTGAAGGTAGAAACCCCTTATAATATGCATAGAAAGCACATAAATATAGGTTGGTTCTCCCGGGCCTTATTGGCAACGGGTGCTAGTCCACCCTAACGGGACTTAGGGTGTGACAGAAGTGGTATCAGAGCAGGTCATCCTAAGGAGTATACAAAGCTGTGTCTATGTGGAGTCTTGTTTATCAATGTGTTGTGCACCACATTTATAAGAAGGAGGCTACATGGCATTTAGGAGTTGTCACTTTTATTTCATTCTTTAGATCGTGCCATAGAGCTAAATGTAATAGGTGGATTGTGTCTAACCCTTAAATTATTTTGCACAGCGATTAAGAATGCCAGAAACCAGGAAGAACAAAGGTAAAGGGAAGGAAGTAGAAGTGGTGGCTGGTATACCCAATCATGTGAGACAACCAAATGAGGCTTGAGATGAGTCTCTATCACAGACATTTCCAACCCCTCCAGCTCCTGGTGAACCTGGTAGTAGTGAAATTTCCCCAGAACCACCTGTCGATGCTACAGTGTAGGATCTGAGAAATGCAGTCCAACCATTGACTCGTATAGTTGCTGGCCAATGCCAAAGACAGGAAGTCCAAATTATAGGTGCAGGTTGTGTGAATAGGGCAGCTGGCACAAGAAAACGTGATTTCTTTAATTTGGACCCTCCATCATTCACTGGGTCAGATCTTAATGAAGATCCCCAAGACTTTATTGATCAGACCCAACATACTTTAGATGTTATGCATATGAGTGGTACAGAAGCTATCGAGTTAGCGAGATATAGGTTGAAGGGTGTGGCTATATTGTGGTATGAAGCTTGGAAGCAATCCAAAGATATAGTTGTTTCTCCAACTACTAGGAAGGAGTTTAAAGAAGTATTTCTTGAATATTATTTACCATTAGAGATCCAAGAGGCCCGTGTGGATCAGTTCTTGAATATCCACCTAGGGAGTATGAGTGTGAGAGAGTATCGCCTTCAATTTAATTCCCTATGCAGGTATGCTCCTAATGTAGTTGCTACTATAACAGATATGGTTCATCAATATGTCGATAGAGTGGATACGTATCTTGTTAGAGACTGTACCATTGCTTCCTTGAATAAAGACATGGATATAGTAAGAATGTAAGCTTTTTCACAGATATTAGAGGATTAGAGGCGAAGGAGAAGGACATAAGAGTTAGAAAGAGCCCAGTTCAAGAGGGCCAGATCTACAGGGAAGTTTACCCTGCCCTAAGGTGAGCTTAGGCCTCAGTTTTCTAATACACCGACTACACCATCATCCTCCTACTCTGCAGCCAGTGCTCCACCATAACTTCTGGGGTTTAGGAGGAATCAGTTTGGTCTAAGAAGTGAAGGGCAAGGTGCCCAGACAGTAGGATATTCAGCAAGCCAGCAAATGACTCCTACGCAGCCTTGCAAACAGTGTCGAAGAACTTATCCAGGTATATGCCGTGTTGGGAAAGATGTTTGTTATTGGTGTGGTGCGCCAAGGCATATAATAAAAGATTGCCCGAGGAGGCGTATGGGTGATATAGCATAATCTACTGGTTTAACTATTGCATCATCATCGTTAGTTCCACCATTAGGTAGGGGTTAGCAAGCACCTATAGGTCATGGTAGAGGTGTTAGAGGGACAGCTAGCTCTAGTGGATTCCGGAATAGCACTTATGCTCTGGGGAGTCGGCAAAATTTGGAAGCTTCGCCTGATGTGGTCACAGGTACATTGTCCAGCTTTTCACATAATGTATATGCATTAATTGACGCTTGTTATACACTATCATACATTACCCACTAGTTGCTGGGAAGCTTAATAGAACGGCCAAATTATTGAACAAACCATTTGAAGTGTCCACACCAACCAGTGAATCTATTATGCCTAGAAGGGTTTATTATGACTGTGCAGTAACTATTTGTGATCATGACACATTGGCTGACCTTATTGAGTTAGAAATAGTGGAATTCGATGTTATAATGGGTATGGATTGGTTAGCTTCTTTCTATGCCACCATAGATTACCGAACTAAGAGAGTGTACTTCCACTTTCCAAATGAGGCAGTTCTTGAATGAGAAGGCAATGTTGGGGCACCAAAGGGGAAGTTTATCTCTTATTTTAAGGCCGGATAGATCATATAGGATATATATGTCATTCAGTTAGAGTAAGGAATATGGAGGAAGGATTGCCAACTCTTCAATCAGTTCCAGTAGTGAATGAATTTGTTGATGTATTCCCTGAAGAACTTCCAGGCTTACCTCCTGAACGAGAAATAGATTTTGGTATTGACTTACTTCCAGGCACTCAACCTAGTTCTATCCCTCCATATAGAATGGCCCCAGCATAATTGCGTGAATTAAAGGAGCAGTTAAATGATTTATTGGAGAAGGGCTTTATAAGATCTAGTGTGTCCCCTTGAGGTGCACCAGTGTTATTTGTACGCAAAAGGATGGCACCTCGAGAATGTGTATCAACTATCAACAGTTGAATAGGGTGACAATTAAGAATAAATACCCCCTCCCCAAGATTGATGATTTATTTGTTCAGTTACAAGGTGCCAAATGTTTTCAAATATTGATCTGAGATCAGGGTATTACCAAGTGAGGGTGAAGGAGGAAGATATACCCAAGACTGCTTTCAGAACACGCTATAGTCACTTTGAATTTCTTATGATATCATTTGGGCTAACGAATGCAGCAACAGTTTTTATGGATCTGATGAAAAGGGTATTTAAGACATTATTGGATGTGTTTGTGATAGTATTTATAGATTACATTTTGGTATATTCAAGATCAAAAAAGTACCACGCAAATCACTTAAAACAAGTGTTACAGGTTCTTCGTGATCAACATTTGTATGCCAAGTTTTGTAAATGTGAATTTTGGCTATCGGTGGCATTCTCGGGTCATATTGCGTTCGATGAAGGAATAAGGGTTGATTCACAAAAGATAGAGGCAGTGAAAGATTATCTAAGACCAATGACACCTACGGAAGATCAGAGTTTCCTAGGGTTTGGCAACTTATTACAGGAGGTTTGTTGAAGGTTTTTCTTCTATTTCTGTACCTCTAACAAAGTTCACACATAAGGAAACGAAGTTCTAATGAAATGATGCAGGTGAAAGGAGCTTCCACGAGCTCCTGGTGAGGAGGAGCATAGGGTTCATTTGAGGGTTATATTGCAAAGATTGAGGGAAGAGAAGTTATAAGTGAAATATATGGTGTAAATTTTTGTTGAGAGAGGTTGCCTTCCTAGGACATGTGGTGTCTGGAGATGGTATTAAGGTGGATCCTAAAATGATGGATGTAATTAGAAGTTGGCCTAGACCATTGACCACGTCAGATATTAGGATCTTGTTGGGCTTAGTGGGTTATTATCGGTGATTTGTGAATGTGTTTTCTTTCTATTGCTTTTCCTATGACTAAATTGACTCAAAAGAAGGCTAAGTTTGTATAGAACAATGACTGTGAGAGGATCTTCCAAACATTGAATGATAAGCTTTTGTCCACTCCTATTTATTCACTACCGATAGGGCAAAAGGGATTTGTTATTTATTGTGACGCTTCTAGAGTTGGTTTGGGTTGTGTTCTAATGAAAAATGGTAAGGTTATAGCCTATGCTTCTATGTAACTCAAGGTGCATGATAAGAACTATCCTACCCATGATCTTTAACTGGACACCATGGTATATGTATTAAAGATTTGGTGTAATTACTTGTATGGGATGCATGTTGATGTATTCACTTATCATAAGAGTCTCCAATATGTCTTCACTCAAATAGATATTAACTTGAGGAAAAGGAGATATTTAGAACTTCTTAAGGAATATGATATGAGTGTGCACTATCATCTGGATAAGGCTAATGTAGTGGCAGATGCTTTGAGTAGGGTATCTATGGGTAGCCTAGCTCATGTTGATAGTGGTGATAGGGAAGTGGCTAGAAAGGTCCATTGTTTTGCTAGATTGGGAGTTATGTTGGAAAATGTGCGCAATAGAGGTGTTATTATTGTTGATGGTTCTAAATCTTCACCGGTTGAGGAGGTGAAAGCTAAGCAAGATCTTGATCCCTCCTTGTTAGAATTGAAAGCCATGATGTGTGATGGGAGGATGGAGATTTTCTTCCAAGAGGGAGATGGTTCCCTTAGGTACTAAGTTAGGCTGTGTGTGCCTTGTATTAATGGATGGAGAGAGAGAATTCTTGAAGAGGCTCATGGTTCTTCCTATTCTATTCATCCCGGGTTCTACTAAAATGGATGGAGATTAGAGAGAGATGTATTGGTGGGGAGGCATGAAGAAAAATATTGAAAAATTTGTGTCCGGTCGCCATAGTTGTCAACAAGTCAAAAACGAACATCAAAGGTCGGGTGGCCTAACCCAAGATATAGAGGTTCCTAGTTGGAAGCGGGAAGAGATTAATATGGATTTTGTAGTTGGGTTTCCTAAGACTAGGAAGGGTTTTGAATCCATTTGGGTTGTGGTTGATGGGATGAAGAAATCGGCTCACTTTCTACCAATTAAGACATAAATGGGGTAGAAGAGTATGCTAGTTTCTACATCCATGACTTGGTGAGAATGCATGGGGATCCTTTATCCATCATATTGGATCGTAGAGCTCAATTTACTTCACATTTTTGGAAGTCTTTATGAAGGGGTCTTGGTACAAAGGTTAAGCTTAGTACGGACTTCTACCCTCAAATGGAGGACCAAGCCGAAAGGACCATCCAAACAATTGAAGACATACTTAGGGCTTGTGTGTTGGAGCTCAAGGGTAGATGGGGTGATCATCTTCTGTTGATTGAGTTTGCCTATAACAATAGTTATCATTCTAGCATTAGTATGGCACCTTTTGAGGCTCTCTATGGTAGACATTGTAGATCACCGGTTGGGTGGTTTGAGGTTGCTGAGGTAGCCTTGTTGGGACAAGATCTGATAATGGAGGATCTTCAGAAGTTTAGGATGATTAGAGAAATATTGAAGATGGCGCAAAGTCACCAAAAGTCCTATGCCGATATAAGGAGAAAGGATCTTGAATTCAATGTTTGTGATAGGGTGTATTTGAAGGTGTCACCCATGAAAGGTATGGTCTGATTTGGGGAAAAGTTCAAGTTGATCCCCTAGATATGTGGGCCCTTATAGGGTGATGAGAAGGATTGGTAAGGTGGCCTATGAGTTGGATTTGCCTAGAGAAATGAAATAGGTTAGACTGGTTTTTCATGTGTCTATGTTTAGGAAGTGTTTGGGTAATCCTAATGCTATGGTGCCTCTTAATATCGTGGGGGAAGTTAAAGACAACTTGACTTACAAAGAGGTTATGGTTCAAATTTTGGGTATCCAAGTGAAGAGATTGAGGAACAAGAATGTGGGTTCCAGTAAGGTCCTTTGGAGGAATAAACAAGTTGAAAGTGCTACAAGGGAGGCCGAAGCTGACATGCAAAAGAGATATCCATATCTTTTCGATGCCTTTCAAGCCTAAGGTATCCATCTAACTTCAGCCCATGACATATGCATGCATTCATATTTAAATTTAACATGTTCGTGATTATTTTACACTTATGATGAGATTTTTGAAATGATGTTTAAGTGCATTGTTGCATCCTTATGTCGGCTGAAATTGTCATGTTTGTATCTCTCATATACGTTTCTTTGACATTCGGGGACGAATGTTCCCAAGTCAGAGATATTGTGACGACCCCAAATATTTCCTGAAAATGTGCCTCAGAAGTGCTTGGAATCACAATTTCCATATATCTCCAAATCCGTGGTCGATATTGAAAATCTTACTTTATATTCTAATTTAGGGAGTCAAATTGAGTGGAAAATGCGTCTGAGCCCGATTTTAAGATCAAACAATTAGCAATTTCGATTTTCAAAAAATGCAAATTCTAGTGAGGTATGCGTGCACCTGGAGCAATGCGCCAAGAACGCGCTTCTATGTATTTTTTTGTCCATTTTTGACTTCGGTCCAAGACTTTTAAATCCTCGGCCTGTGTTCCCAAAATGAAAATACAAATATTTAGCTATTTTTCACTCTCATATCATTCTATACATTCTCAAATACTTACTTAAACACTTAGCCAATATTTCAGCTCCCAAATTCAACTCTCAAACTCACCTGGATTTCGAAGTTCTCATTCAAGATTCAAGTCTCCATCTTTAATCTTCATCAAGTTAATCTCCAAAGGTAAAGTATGTAGGTTTGTTTCATGGCTTCCTTTCACCTATGATACCCAAGCTTCCTTTTACTCTAATTTGCATGATTTAAAGTTAATTTACTCATGGGTCGTAGGTATTATGACATCCACTACATATTATGTTGGGGTTTATTAAATTGTAACTGTTTTACTATGTTTTGGGCTATGAATCTAAGATTTATTGTGAGATTTGATGAAGGGTTTTACTGCGTATAGCTTGAGGATGTTACCAAGTATCTATTGATGGTTTTACATTGACTCTTACGGAATGATTTCACTCTTGAATTGAATGGTTTTACACTAGCACTACACACCCATCAAGTGTTTGATAAAATGTTTAGTTATGGACTCTTCAGGAATCGAAGGTTCAATGCATGTTTTATGAGTTGAATGACAATATGATGATGAAAGAAATGTTTGTATATGGTGATGAAAGGAATGTATGTATATGATGATGAAGTCAATGTATGTATATGATATTATCTCTATAGTGTTGGGGATAACCAAGCCTTACTCGGGAAATTATAGGACCGGGTAACCTTGTTGAGGGGTTTGTACCTCGGTCACCTTGCTCGGGAGGTGGCGGGCCTATGCAACATTGTTGGGAATTTGTACCCATCAACCTTGTTGGATATTTGTACCCATCAACCTTGTTGGGCATTTGTACCCATCAACCTTGTTGGGGGTTTTCTACTCCATCAACCTTGTTGGGGAGTTTGTACTACATCAACCTCATGAAGGTGTTTGTACCTCATGCGCCTCTCCAAGGAAGTGGTACGCCTTGGATTGCACTAAGAATGGTCACTCCTTACATATGTGTTATTTTCTATACAAGCATGATTTTCACTTCAAGCATCATTCATTTATGCCATCTTACTTTTATGCTACCTACTGAGTAATATTATACATTTTCCCTATGATTTCTATCTATTGTTACAATGGTTCCTATATACTTAGTATATTGAAATCTACTAACGCATTCTCTATGCCTACATAATGTCACCATGTAAGAACCGAAGCATCGCTTGATCATCCTCCCCCTCCACATGGCTATTACGATTGTCTCAATCATTTTGGTGATTCCTCCATTCCGAGGACGTTGCTTATGATATCTTGCTATGCACTAAGACTATCTTTCTTTTGTTTATGTATTGACTATGACAGTGAGCCCAATTGTTTGTCGTGTCCCCCGCTCTTTTCTATTTCGTAGAGGTGTTGTTGTACATGTTATGTATCTGTGCTATGAGCCTTTATTCTATTGTTCTTGATGTCTATGATATGAAAGTGTTCCCTTAATCCTGGTTCTCCTAATTTATTACCCCTTGATGCTTGTTTTAATTGCTTCTGAGTCTAAGAATATGTAATGATATGTTATGAGGCTTGTTTGGGGATCCTGTAGGTTCCCCATTCGCCGGTCATGTCTAGCCCTAGGTTTGTGTCGTGACAATATAGATAGTTATGGGATTTAATCAATATAATCTGTCATGAGCTAGGCCTTGGGCCTTGTTGTAACACGACATATGAGGAACCCAAAGGTATCTCACCCAACCTATTCACATTCATCACATATTTCATAGGTGATGAACATAATTAAAAGCGAAAAGTAAGGGAAATGGGACTAAGAGAGAATAAAGCATAGTATCCATTACTATATCTTAGTCAACAAATACATGTGCAATATTACCTTTAGCTTTAGACTCAGGCAGGGGCTGAGACATGTCCCCTGCTCACCTTAAAATAAGGTAAAAGGAGAATTAGAGTAACATAGCCCAAAAGTTTTAATAGATCCCAAGCTTGAAAGAAAAAAGGATATTATCCTGCACTAGAAGACTCACTAATGTAGTCTTAAAATGATCTAATGGCTAGCCACATATGGGAGGAAGAAGAGCATTGATCCCTGTATGTGAGATCATATAAGGAAAAGTATAAGTTAGTATTTTGAATATACTGAGTATGTGAGACACAGTGGGACAAAGAATTATAATATTATAATAGGCAATATACACATAATAACAAGGAAATAAGGTTCAAAGATGATGAATGATAAATGTATCTTGAAAAGATCAGTAAAGTACCATAAACATCACAATATATGTACACGTATATGGGAGGATACCATAGATGAAATATGAGACTATGTGAGCTACTACATGGAATCCAACATAACTCCCTATGTTAGATAAGGAGACTACATGCAAGGTAGAACTCCCTTAACTTAGCCATGCACACTTTCTTTATTTTTCGGGCTTTTGTCGATCCATTAGTCTAGACTACAAGGGATTCTATGGTGGTACATAGTTAATGAAATAGGAGGTTGCTATAGGATTCTCTTACCGAACCCCCACCTCAAGCCCCATTTGGTTCTAAGTCAAGTCCCATAAAATATTTATAAATAGGAGTAGCTTACTAAAGCTTTATGAGCCATTCAAGTTCAAATTGTCCTTTCATAAGAGGATCTATCTTTGGTGAGAATTTTCCTTTAAATGTTATTCATGAATTTTAGAAAGGGCTCCCGTAACTACTTTCATAACTTCCATAAACAAATAGTTGAAACCTTTATCATTCAAAATATACTTCATCTGAGCACATAGTATAAAACTAGGTAGGTTCAATGCATTTAGACTTTAAGCCATGAAATACAAGAGGTGTATGCATAATCATCACAAAATTTATCAATTTAGACCATTCATAAACAACCCACCACAAATATTAAAAACCCTAGGTAGCATTTCATGAAACATATGGTGTATCATCAACCTCTGATAATATAACATAAATTCATAACAAAATACATTATATGATAGTAAATGCATCATAATTGTAACACCCTCATGTTTATAGGCTTGGAAAACTAAAACCTAAGATTTTTGCTAACATGTAAATTTTATGAGCCACTCTATGACCCGTAGATGCATCCACGGGTCATAGGTGCATTCATGGAAAGTGACCAGTGAAATTAACAAATTAAATAAATCTTAGAAATCGACTTATGTATTAGCAGACGGGCCATATGAAGAACCACGGCCTGTCAGTAAGTCTCGTAGGTGGAGGGCCCGAAGGACCAAAAATTTTTCCTAAGTCAGGAGTTGAATTGGTGCTAATGTATTTTTCTTGACCTATGCCCCATCTACATTTGTGGATCTCATGAATGGGGTCTTTAAACCCTACCTCGATATTTGAGGGGTGGTTAGTGGTTAGTGTACTGATTTATTTCTGAAATGAAGAAGAGATGGTGAGTAATTCGAGGGTAATGTTACAAGGATTGAGAGATGAGAGGTTGTTTGTACTTATGATAAGTGTGTACCTTGAGTAACAAAAGGGTGACTAAGGAAGTACACCAGTTGACTAGATTCAAAATGATGTTGGGTAAAGTTGAGAATGAGGGTTTACTTCCAAAGGGGAGATGGTGGCTTTAAGTACCAAGGTGGGCTATATGTGTATAAGGTTGACAATCAAATCAAGACGTGAGGTTCCTTATTGGGAGTTGAGGAGAATTGTTAAGATGGCCTACAAATTAGAGTTTCCTATGGAAAGTTAAGGAGATGTTTTGGTGATTCAAGTGTTATAGAACTCTTTGAGGTTGTGAGCATTATGGAGGATGAGTTGTCTTAGGAGAAGGTCCACGTGGAGATATTGGATGGATAGGTGGGAAGGTTGCTTAATAACAATGTATTTCTCGTCAACGTCCCTTAGGAGAATCATCAAGTCAAAAGTGTTACATGGAAAGTCGAGGCGGACACGCAAAAGTGATATCTCTACCCCTTCCATTCTACTCAAGCCTATGATACTAATCTAAGTCATCTATGTGATTTTAAGTCTTAAGTTTCGGCCCTTATGTCATTTGCATGCATTCATGTTTGTGTTGGCAAGATTATGGTGATTTTTGATGTTCATGTTAAGATTTTTTGAAAATCATGTTTAAGTGCATTTGTTGCATCTATGTTGGGCTAAAATATTCATGATTACTTCACTTCTGTACATCTCTTTGACATTCGGGGACGAATACTTCCAAGGGGGAGATATTGTGACACCCCGTAACTCCATGCTCTCATGTATCCATGTTTCAAGACTTATTTGTGTAGGTGGTGAGTATATTAGGGTCATGGGAGACTTCTAGTACTTAGACGAGTTCAAGACTTCTAAATGAGTTGAGTTTTGGGTGTTGGTTCATGCGAGGGTCAAATTTAAATGAGCATAACTTTTAGCACACATGGAATTAGATGGTACACGATATGTCAAATGAAATCCCTTTGAGTAAGCTTCCCAATGCACTTGGTTTCACCTCATTCTGAGGTCGGATGAAGGAGTTATGACCATTTTTGTGAGACCCTCCCGTGTAGTGAAACCACATGGGAACCTAGACGGGCAGTGGAGCTTTTGACGGGGATTTTTGGTCTAACAAATGTGACATAGCTAGTGGTACAGAACGTGTGGCTTGCCATTGACCGTGTGGCTTGTCGTAGAGTGTGTGCAAGTGAGGAAGAGTGGGCGTGGGAGTTTTGACAAAGTGTGGTGCCATAGGCACCTTGTCGGGCTTTGGTAGGTCAGAAAACTCATGTCCTTGGGCGTGAGTTCGATTGGAAATATTTTTTTTCTCTAAGTGTGGTTCAACAGACCACTAGATCGACTATGTATCACCACACGGCCCGTGAAGGGCTCCCGTCAAAGTGATGATGACGTTACTTTTTCTAAGTTTTCCAACTTCCAATTTTTGGCAGTTTCTCATCTCACTGTCACTGCACAGGACCCGTGGAGTGCCACAAAACTTGTGAGATTTGTCACGACCCAAGACTAGGGCCTAGACATGACACAGCGAATGGGGAACCAGAAGGAACCCAAAATAAGCCTCTTAACTTGTCATTATACATCCTAGGTCGCGAAAGCATATTTAAGACATATAGAGTAGGAATAGGGGAAATGGGGCTAAGGGAAAGCCTGCATAAACATTATATTCAAGAGAAAAGATCAAATATCATAACATAGATACATAATTTGTCCAACGAACACCTTTAAATACATAGATAGAGCGGGGGCCAAGACAAAGTAACCGGGCTCACCCTCTTAGTCAAAACAGAGCATAAGAAAGTGTCTCAATACAAAGATAATAGCATCATAGACTAAGGTCCTCGAAGTGGAGGACTCATCAACTAGCATTAAGTAGAACGGATCTAGCCATGTGTAGGAGGAGGATGATCAACTTGACCATCGGTAACTATATGGTGATATCATGTAGGCAAAGGTATGCATTACTACGTTTGAATGTACTAAATATGTGGGATGCAATGCAACAATAGATAGACATCATATTCAAAATACATACATTATACAATAGGCATAGTATAACTGGATGACATGTATGGTCAATGCATAAGTAAAACATGCTTAAGTAGCTCATGCCCATATCAGATATCATATGTGTATAAGAGACCAAGCTAGAATCCTAACATTGGTTGGGAGATGTCATTCACACCTGGACACACTGGTGGCAAGGTACATACCCCTCACATTGTTGATACCACTCACACCTGCACATCCTAGTGGCAAGGTACATACCCCTCACATAGTTGATGCCATTCATACTTGCACACCCTGATGGTAAGGTAAAACAAGTTAGAATCAATGCGTAAGTAAAACATAGTTAACCAGGCTCCTATAGCCCCTACATCGAGCATGCTCTAATGCAACAAATTATATAGAACATATATATCATGTACGTAAGCTCATTTCATCATCATATAGTCAATCATATCATATCTCATGCTTTGGACCTTCATTTCCACAAGAAACCCTAGCTGGATATTTTATCAAACACTTCGGGGTGTGTAATGGGGGTAAAATACCATGCAATTTAGAGATGAAATCATGCAAGAAAATCTGTAATAAAACTATCAATCAACACCTAGTAACACCCCCAAGACATTTACATCAAAACCCCTCATCAAATCAAACATTAGATCTAAGATTTAGAGCTCAAAATATGTGAAAACTACCACACTCTCATGAACTAAATTCATTGTGCAGTAAATTTCTCAATACACAAGACCCACATATAAAATCAATTTTAAATCATGCAATATTAGTAAAAAGGGAGTTTAGGCACCATGGGTGAAAAGACCCAACAGTTTAAGACCACATACCTTAGCTTTGGAGAAGCTCTTGGTAAAGATTGAAAATGGAGACTTGACGCTTGAAGAAAGTCCTTAGTTCCAGATGAAGGTTTTGGGATTTGTATTTTGGAGTGAAAATATAGTTAAGTGTTTTGGGGAGTATTGGGAAATGTTTTGGATGTTATAAGGGTGAAATTAGGGTAAGTGTAGATAAAACACGTTTGGAAAAACTTGGACCCAATGCTTAGAATATTTTGAACACACAAGAAAAATACTACCAAGGAAAATACACCTATTTGCATCGCGGAGAGGAAGCGGAGGCAAAATTGTACATGAACGCGCCCGTGGCGCGTCACACTAGGGGCGCAGATTGCTCTCTAGAAATCATCACTTAAAATTTTAAAATTACTAATATTTCGCTCTTAAATCAAGGTTAGACCCTTTTTCACCTAATTTTGACCTCCTGAATACAAATATGATGTTGGAGTTCCGAAATAACAAATGGATTTTAAGATATATGGAAATTAAAATTTCAGGCATTCTGAGGCACATTTTTGGGCACTTTTTGGAGTCGTTTCAATATCTTTCCCTTGGAAACATTAGTTCACGAATGTATAAGAGATGTAGAAGACAAGAGTGATCATGAAAAAATTAGCCCCAATAAGAATGCAACATAACATGTAAAACACCAATTTCAAATTCTCAACATAAGTGTAAAATCATCATAAGTTTATCAACTTAAACATGAATGCATATGAATGACATAGGTGCTAAAATGTAAGCCTTGAAATCACATATGGGACTTAGGATTAGTACCTTAAGCTTGAGTGGAGTGGAAAAGATAAGAATACCTCTTTTGCATGTCTGCTTCGGCCTCCCACGTAACACTTTCAACTTGTTTCCTCCAAAGGACTTTAACGGATGCCACCTCTTTGTTTCTCAATCTCTTCACTTGCCTATCAAAGATCTGAGCCGGAACCTCTTCATAAGTGAAGTTATCCACAACAACACCCAAAACATCAAGAGGAACAATGGAATTAGGATCACCAATACATTTTCTCATCTTAGAGACATGGAATACCGGATGAACCAAATCCATTTCACTAGGCAACTTCAACTCATAAGCTACCTTGCTAACCCTCTTTATCACCTGATAAGGACCAACATACCTTGGGTAAAACTACCCTTTTTTTACCAAAACGGACCACATCTTTCATTGGAGAAACATTCAAATAGACCCAATCACCACTTAGAATTCTAGGTCTCTTCTTCTTACATCGGCATAGGATTTTTATCGACTTTGGGCTATCCTCAACCTTTCCCTTGGAATCTTTGCTAACATTCTTAAGAGCATCCATAACTAGATCCATCCCCAATAAATCCACCTCTCCAACCTCAAATCAACCCACCAATGATCTACAATGTCTCCCGTAAAGAGCCTCAAAAGGGGCCATACCAATGCTAGAGAGATAGCTACTGTTGTAGGCAAACTCAATCAATGGAAGATGGTCATCACAATTACCTTTAAGCTCCAACACAGAAGCCCTAAAAATATCATCAAGAGTTTGAATTGTCCTTTCAGCTTGGCCATCTGTTTGAGGCTTTAAGGTCGTACTAAGGTGAACTTTGGTACCAAGAGCCCTTTAAAAAGACCTCCAAAAGTGTGAATTAAATTATGCACTCTGATCCGAAATAATGAATAAAAGAACCCCATGTAACATCAATAACTCATGGATATACAACCTTGCATCCTCTTCAGCCTCATATGTAGTCTTGACCGATAGAAAGTGAGCCGATTTCTTCATCCTATCAACCACCATCCATATGGAATCAAAACCTTTCCTAGTCTTGGGAAACCTAACCACAAAATCCATATTAATCACCTTGCATTTACAAGTAAGAATCTCTATGTCTTGGGTTAGGCCACCCGACCTTTGATGTTCAACTTTGACTTGCTGACAACTATGAAAATCGCGAATAAATTTTGCAATGTCCCTCTTCAAGTCTCCCCACCAATATGGATCCCTTGAGTCTCTATACATTTTGGTGGAACCAGGGTGGATAATGTATGAAGAATTATGGGCCTCATCAAGGATTCTCTCCCTCAAACCATCAACACATGGCGCACACAACCTACATTGGTGTCTAAGGGCCCCATCTTCCCCTTGGGAGAAAACCTCTATTTTTGCTCTTTCACCAAGGCCTTTAATTCAACAAGGAGGAGTATAGATCTTGTTTTGCTACCACCACCTCAACAAAGGAAGATTTAGAAGCATTAAGAATAACTACACCATTACCCATATCTTCCAACCTAAACCCAATCTAGCCAATCTATGCACCACCCTAGCCATCTCTCTATCACCACCATCCACATGTGCTAGGCTACCTATAGACACCCGACTCAAAGCATCCTCCTTAACATTTGCCTTACCCGAATGGTAATGCACACTCACGTCATAGTCCTTTAAGATGTTCTAGCCACCTTATTTGTCTCAAGGTGAGATCTTTTTGATTGAAGACATATTGTAGGCTCTTATGATTGGTGAAGATATCAACATGCACCCAATACAAATGATGACACCAAATCTTTAATGCAAACACCACGGCGGCCAATTCAAGATCAAGGGTAGGGTAGTTCTTTTCATATACTTTGAGTTGCCTAGAGGCATAGGCTATGAACTTACCATTTTACATTAGGACACAACCCAAAGAAACTCTATATGCATCATAATGCACAACAAAACCCTCAAGCCCATCCGGTATTGACAATATAGGAGCGGACACAAGCCTATCTTTCAATGTTTGAGAGTTTTTCTCACATTCATTAGTCCACAAAAACTTAACTTCTTTTGAGTCAATTTTTTTATAGGGGATGAAATGGAGGAGAACCTATTCACAAACCTTCTATAATAACCCGCAAGGCCGAAGAAGCTCCTAATATTCGATGGGGTCAATGGTCTAGGCCAATTCAGAATTATATCGGTCTTCTTAGTATCCACTTTAACACAATCCTTCATGCCACATGACCCAATAATGCAACCTTTTTCAACCGAAACTCACCCTTGTCATGTTTAGCATACAATTTCTCCTCCTTCAGTCTTTGCAAGAAAACCCTCAAATGACCCATATGCTCCTCCCTACTATGTGAATAGATCAAAATATCATCAATGAAGACCACGAAAAAGGAATAAAGATAGGGTTTGAAGACCCTATTCATTAGGTCCATGAAGATGGCCAGTGCATTAGTCAACCTAAAGGATATCACCACAAACTCATAATGCCCATATCTGGACCGAAAAGCCATCTTAGGAATGCAACACTCCCTCACCCTCACTTTATGATATCAGGACCGAAGGTCAATCTTAGAGAAGAAGCTAGCCCATTGCAATTGGTCAAACAAATGATCGATTCTTGGAAGAGGATATTTATTCTTTATAGTGACCCTATTGAGTTGTCGGTAATCAATGCATATTCTAAGTGATCCATCCTTCTTTTTCACAAAAAAATACCAGAGCACCCCAAGGTGATTGACTAGGTCTAATAAATCGCTTTTCTAACAAATCTTTTAATTTCTCTTTTAACTCCTTCAACTCCATCGGGGCCACACGATAAGGGGAAATGGAGATAGGTTGAGTGTCAGAAAGAGGATCTATGCCAAAGTCTCTCTCCTTTTCGAGAGGGACACCGGGAAGGTCCTTTGGGAAGACATTAAGAAACTCGTTTACAATGGGGACTAACTCAATGGAATGAACTTTGCACTCCACATCTTTAACCCTCACAAGATGATACAAATACCCCCTAGAAATCAATTTATGGGCTTTAATGGATTAAATGAATCAACCCTTGACCACCACATATAGGCTTTCCCACTCAATGACAGGTTAATTAGGAAATTGGAACTTGATCCTATAGGTTCTACAATCAATAGAAGCATAGTAGGCATGCAACCAATCCATCCCAACAATAACATCAAAGTCTATAATGTCTAATTCAACAAGGTCACAAGGCAATAACTTATTAAAAATGCAAATAGGACAACTCCTATAAACTTTCCTAGCAATAATAGATGCTAATGGGACCGCATAAGATACCCGAACCTTGCCAGGGTTTCTCATACAATCTATCTTCTTGTGACCAAGATCCCCACATTCATAGCATGCATTAGAACCCTTTCTAACATGGGCCTCTATGATTCTTTCCACATCTTGGACAGACTTCATTAGGAGCCATTCCACCCACACCTTAAGGCCTAGGGAAGTCATTCGCGAACCCTATTAGTAGCATGAGGAGGCCATTGGGCTTGACAAAATCTAGCACCCTTTTGAAACCTACTCTCAAAACGGGCCTTCTCGGCCTCATGACACTTCCTATTTCTCAACTTTTCTTCCTCTATTTGTTTGGCATAAGTCATCAACCAAGACAAGTCCATGTCACCAATTAGCAAGGTGGACCGACATTCTTCACTCACTAACTTGGAGACCCCCATCACAAATTTATTCATCCTTGATCTAGGATCGGCCACCAAGTGAGGAGAATACTTTGAAACATGATTAAATTTGAGGGCATACTACCTCACACTCATAGTACCTTGTTTCAAGTTCATAAACTCTACCATCATTGCTCCCTAAGCTCATGAGGGAAAATCGATTAAGAAAGGCCAATTTGAATTCCTCTTAAAGCACGAAACTACAAACCTCATTCTCACCCTTCCATTGCTCATACCAAATTTGGGTTACCCCATTGAGTTGGTACACCACCAACACCGCCTTTTCATTTGGCCCAATACCTATGATGTTCATGATTTTATAGACCTCATCAATGAACTTTTGTTGATCTTCATCCACCTTTGGCCTATGATAAATCGAAGGATTCATCCTCCTGAAGTCTGTTACTCTAGTTCCTGGGGTAGTAGAATGAGGAGCTTAGGCCCCTTGTTGGACTTGGTTGGCCACCACATGGGCAAGCATAGTAAGAGCATCCCGGAGCTCACCATTGCTAGGTTTCTCCTCGGGAGTTTGGGCCCATCTTCCTCTAGTGTTTGGCATGATCTAACATAGAAAAGAACAATTATTAGAGGGGAATACTTACCACAACTCTATAGCATGACTTAGAAAATGAAGAAGGGAAACATTTCCTAAAGCGCCTCATAACCTCCAATTCATAGTCATGGTGTGCTTCATAACCGTGAATAGGATTCTAATTGATGTGGTGTATTTGAATCCGAGGATATAACAAACTAGTGCTCTGATATCAAGCTTGTCACGACCAAGCATAGGGTCTAGATGTGACACAGCGAATGGGAATCCCAAAGGAACTCCAAACAAGCCTCTTAACTTTTCATTACACATTCTTGGTCACAAAAGCATATAAAAGGCATATAGAGTATGAAAAGAGGCAATGGAGTTAAGGAAAAGCGTGCATAAACATCATAATCAAGATACAGGAGTCAAAAGCTCATAATTAGATACATAACTTGTCCAACAAACACCTCTAAATATAAAGATGGAGCGAGGGTCGAAAAAAAGTAATCGGACTCACCCTCATAGTCAAAAAGGAGCATAATAAAGTGTCCCAATACACAGATAATAGCACCATAGACTAAGATTCCCGAAATGGAGAACTTACCAACTAGCTATGAGTAGAACTGATCTACCCACGTGGAGCAGGATGATCAACTTGAGCACCGGTTCCTACATGGTGATATCATATAGGCAAGAGTAAGCATTACTATGTCTGAATATACTAAGTATGTGGGATGCAATACAACAATAGATAGACATAGTACTCAAAATGCATACATTAGACAATAGGCATAGTATAAAAGTATGACATGTATGATCAATGAGTCAGTAAAACATGCTTAAGTAGCTCTTACTCATATAGGATATCATATGTGTAGAAGAGTCCAAGATAGAATCCCAGCTTTAGTTGAGAGATGTTATTCATACCTGCACACCCTAGTGGCTAGGTACATACCACTCACATGGTTGATTCTATTTGCACCTGGACACCCTGTTGGAAAGGTACATACCCTTCATATGTTTGATGCCTTTGACACTTGGATAGCCTGGTTGCAAGGTACACACCCCTCACATGGTCGATCTCATTCACACCTAGAAACCCTGGTGGCAAGGTACATACCCCTCATATGGTTATTCAGGCCGGGCATGGTCTAATGAAATACATTATATAGAACATATATATCATGTTTGTAAGCTCATTCCATCATCACATAATCAATCATAGCATATCTCCTGCTTTGGGCCTTCAATTCCACAAGAAACCCTAGCCGGACATTTAATCAAACACTTGGGGGGTGTCATGGGGATAAAAGATCATGCAATTTAGAGATGAAATCATACAAGAAAATATGCAATAAAACCATCAATCAACACCTTGCAACACCCCCAAGACATTCACATCAAAACCCCTCGTCAAATCCAACATTAGATCAAAGATTTAGGGCTCAAAACATGCTAAAACAACCATACTTTCATGAACTAAATTCACAATGCAGTAAAGTTCTCAATATATAAGACCCACATGTAAAATCAACTCTGAATCATGCAGTATTAGGACAAAAGGGAGCTTAGGCACCATGGGTGAAAGGACCCAACAGTTCAACACCATAAACCTTAGCTTTGGAGAAGCTCTTGGTGAAGATTGAAGATGGAGACTTGAAGCTTGACGAAAATCCTTAGTTCCGGATGAGGGTTTTGGGACTTAAATTTTGGAGTGAAAATATGGCTAAGTGTTTTGGGGAGTATTGGGAAATGTTTTGGATGATATAAGGGTGAAATTTGGCTAAGTATAGATAAAAACACATTTGGGAAAACTTTGGACAAACACTTAGAATATATGCACTTCATAGGAAAAACACTGCCCGGGAAAATAAGCCTCTCCTTGTCACGGAGAGGACGTAGAGTCCAAATTGTACATGAGCGTGCCCTCGCACCAGGTGCGTGGATTGCTCTCTCAAAATTGTCACTTAAAAATTTATAGTTGCTAATATTTCTCTCTTAAATTGGGGTTAGACCCTTTTTCACCTAATTTTGATCCTTGATAAAAATTTAAAGTCAGATTTTCGAAATAACAAATAGATTTTAAGATATATGGAAAATATAATTTTGGGCATTTTGAGGCACATTTTTGGGCAGTTTTTGGGTTGTTTCAAGATTAATATTAGAGGGCGTCTATTTTTCTAGATATTCCATTCATCCGAGTGTGGCTAAGATGTATGATTATCTTAAATATCATTATTGGTGGTTTGGTATGAGGAAAGACATAGCCGAATTCCGAGTGTTTCAATTGTCAACTGGTGAAGTATGAGTATCAAAACCTTGATGGATCGATGCAAAGGATACTTATTCCCAAGTGGAAGTGGGAGAGAGTGACTACAGACTTTGTTACACATTTGCTCGTGGCCTTGGGCAAGTTTGATTCAATTTGGGTGATTGTTGATCAATTGAACAAGTCAGTGTATTTCCGACCGGTAAGGACTAGCTAAAGTGCAGAGCTGCTGGCAAGGTTTCATATCCAAAACATTTTTAGATTACATGGTGTACTAGTGTCGATAGTATCAGATAGAGTGTCTCTTTTTACTTGTCATTTTTAGTGGGTTTTACAGCGTGGTTTGGGTAATAGAGTAGATTTAAGTTCATCTCTTCACCTTCAAACTAATGCTCAGACAAAGCGCACCATTTAGGTGTTGGAGGACATGCTTAGGGCCTGTGTTATTGATTTTGGGGCAAAGTGGCAGCAACACTTTCTATTGGCAGAGTTTGTATATAACAATAGTTACAATTGCAGCATCCAGATGGCACTGTTTAAAGCCTTGTATGGCCAGAGATGTAGATCACCAATTAGATGGTTTGATTCAGGTTCGGTTGAGGTGTGGGTGTTGATTTGCTTTAGGATGCCATGGATTAGGTCTGATTGATTCAGAGTAGACTTTTGACTGCCCAGAGTCGCTAGAAGAGTTATGCTGATAAGAACGTTAGGCCTGTTGAATTCTCTATCGATGATAATGTTTGATTAAAAAGTTTCACCCAGGATGGGTGTGATGAGATTCGAGAAGAGGGGTACGCTTAGTCCCAGAGTCATTGGCCCATTTGAGATTTTAAAGAGAGTTGGTGAGGTAGCATATGAGTTTGCTTTACCACCGAGATTATCCTCCGTTCATCCCATTTTTCATGTTTTTATATACGCCGGTACATTTTAGATGAGTCCCATGAAATTTCTTATAACTCTATTGAGTTGTGTCTAAATTTGTCCTTTGAAGAGGAACCTATAGCTATATTAGACAAGCAAGTCTAGAGATTGAGTTCTCAAGATATAGCTTCTATGAAGGTTCAGTGGTAGCACCGTTCTGTTGCTGAGGCTACTTGGGAATTGGAGTTTACCATACGGGTAAGATATTCCAACCTTTTTGAGGCTTCAGGTACTCAAATTTTTCATATGTTCGAGGATGAACATTTTTCTTAGTGTTGAATGATGTAATGACCTGGTTGGTAATTTTTGGCATTATCCGTAAAAATTATTGTTCTGCCCCTTCGTAAGTAACTTTGGGCCTAATTTGAACTTTCTGTATAGTTGGAATTGGAATCCTAAGTTTTAAAATTTGAAAATATGAGTTTTAGCATTTCTGGAGGCTCAAGTTATTAAAAGGTGAGTTTTTGTGTCATTCTAAGATTTGGGTGTTAGATCGAGGATCTATTGATTTTATTAGCTCTGGAATATCAAAATTGAACTATGAGAAGTTACAAATCTTAATTCGGAGTTAAATGAGGTCTATAGGCCAAAAGTTGTGATTTTAGTCATTTATAGGACCAAATTTTGACCTTGGACAACGTTCAGCATTCGGGGGATCGGATCGGAATTTCGACCCTTCCACTAGTTTCATATGGTGAAACTAATGCTAGAAACAGTCACGAAATAATTTTTGAAGTTACCGAAAATAGTTTTGGTATTTTGAATTTTGAACTAGTTTTATCAACTCACATTGGTAAATGAGGTGAGGAGGCCATGAAACTTATTTCTGATGAATCTATTGAGTCCAAATCGTTGTTTCTTGTACGAACACATACTTAATTTGTGAAATTCTTAGTTTGGATGAGTTTCGAGGGTCCATTACGAGTAGAAAATTTAGACTTAGTAGCTTATTTTTGTTGTCTTCTTGTGTAGGTGCTTCTTCTCTCCGCTTTTGCGGAGGTCATGATGTTACCATACTCCGGATTCACCGACAAAGTCATACATTCGTAGAGTGTTAGTGTGCGAGTGCTCTCCCTACCATTTACAGTCCCTGTTTGCAGGTTGGTCTTCGCAATCGCAAAGGTCCTTTTGGTAGCAAATTCTATGTTCACGGAGAATGTTTTATGCTAGTACAGATTAAAACTTGAGAAACACCATTTTTAATCCATTTTTTAATTTCCAAGCTTTATGAGGTTATTCTGAAGAAGGATTTTGAAGATTTTTGTTGGACAATGATTTGATGTTCACACTCCAATATGAAAGCGGTCATTGTTAGCAATTAACCTAACAAGAGGTTAGTGTTAAATCCACAGGGAAGTCTCTTGCCCTAGCTCCTGGGGTAGTAGCATGAGGGGCTTGGGCCTTTTGTTGGACTTGGTTGGCCACCACTTGGGCAAGCATAGTAGAGGCATCCCGAAGCTCACCATTGGTAGGTTGCTCCTTGGGAGTTTGGGCTCGTCTTCGTCTAGTATTTGGCATAATCTAGAATATCCAAGAACAATCATTAGGGGGGAAAACTTACCAGAACTCTAAAGTACGACTTAGAACATGAAGAAGGGAAACATTTCTTAAAACACCTCATAGCCTCCTATTCATAGTCATATCGCGCTTCACAACCATGAATAGGGCTCTAATCAACGGTGTGTTGGGCTTCGAGGATCTATCAACCTAGTGCTCTGATACCAAGTTTGTCAGGACCCAAGCCTAGGGCCTAGATGTGACACGCGCAAAGGGAACCCGAAGGGACCCCAAGCAAGCCTCATAAAGCATCATTACACATCCTTGTTCACGAAAGCAATAAATCAAGCATCAAAGATAAAAAAAATGGGGAAAACAGGGCTAAGGGAAAAGCTTGCACAATATCATGGTCAGAAGACAAGAGTTAAACTCATATCGTAGATACTTAATTTTCCAACAAACACCTCCAATACATAGATAAAAGCAGGGGACAAAACAAAGTAACCGAGCACACCCTCATAGTAAAAATAAGCAATAAAGATGAATGTCTCAATACATAATAGAAGAAACATAGACTAGGTCCCTGAAGTGGAGGACTTACCAACTAGCTTGAATAACACCAAACTAGCCACGTGGAGGAGGAGGATCAACTTTGGCACCGGTTCCTACATGGTAACATCATGTAGGCATAGAGTATGCATTAATACGTTTGAATATACTAAGTATGTAGGATGTATTGCAATAATAGATAGGCATCATAATCAAAATATATAATATTAAGCAATAGGCATAATATACAATATAACATGTATGATCAATGCTTAAGTAAAACACGCTTAAGTAACTCATGCTCATATAGGATATCATATGTGTAGAAGAGACCAAGTTAGTTGTTCAAGGTATAAACCCCTTAGTGGTTGTGTGGCATAAACCTCTCATATGGTTAATGGTAATCACACCTTACCAACACGGTGATGAAGTATAAACCCCTCGCATTGTTGATGAGTATAAACCCTCAACATGGTTACCCGGGCTCTTGTCCCCCGGATCAGGTATGGTTTAATGAAACAATCTATATAGAATATATCATATACATAATCTCATTTGATCATCATAACATCAGTCATATCATACCTCACGCTTTGGGCCTTAAATTCCTCAAGAAACCACATCCATACACTTTATCAGTCACTTTGAGGGTGTGCAATGCTAGTACAAAACCATAAACTATAGAAATGAAATCATGAAAGAAAATCCGTTATAAAACCATCAATCAACACCTTGCAACATACTCAATACATATACATCAGAACCCCTTATCAATTCTTACAATAGATCAAAGATTTATAGCTCAAAATATAGCAAAACAGTCACAACTTTACGTAGATTTAACATAGTGTGCAGTGAATTTCATAATAATCAAGACCCATTTATAAATTAACTTTAAATTATGCAATTTATGTAAAAGGAGGCATGGGTATCATAGTGAAAGGAACCCATGAAAGAACCCAAGTACCTTAGCTTGGAGATAAACTTGGTGAAGATTAGAGATAGAGACTTGAAGCTTTAAGAACCTTGAAGGAAAACCTTATCTTGGTATGAGGTTTTGGGACTAGGGTTTAGGGAGTGAAAATATGACTAAATGTTTAAGAGAGTATTGGGAAAAGTTTTCGATGATATGAGGGTAAAATATGACTAAGTATAGGTGAAAATACGCTTAGGAAAACTTAGGCCTAAGACTTAAAAGTCTTGGACCGATACAACAAAACTGGGCAAAACTAACACTGCTTCATGTTGCAAATCTATCGTGGACTGCCTCTAGAAATAGAAATTTTAGAAAAATCAAATTTTGCTGCGGTTGCTCTAAAATTGGAGTTAGACCCTTTTCCCCCTAATTTGGAACCCCTGAACAACAATATGAAGTCGAATTTTTGAAATAACAAATGAATTTTGAGATATATGGAATTTAAAATTCTGGGCATTCCGAGGCACATTTTCAGGCACTTTTCGGGGTCATTTCAATTTCGTCCAAAATTTAAGTGTGACAAACTCATTTAGAATCTCAAGAAATTCATTCAAGCTTCAAGTTCTCATTCAAATCTTCATCAAGAAAATCTCCAAGGTTGAGGTATGCGGGTTTCAACCATTGGGTCCTTTCACCCATGCTGCTCAACCTTCCTTTTTATATAAATTGCATGTTTTCAAGTTTATTTATCTATGGGTACATCTTATTATAAATTTAGAATATAAACTATATTGGGATTTTATGAAATTTTGTTAATCTATGCATGTTTTGAGCTATGAATCTAAGATCTATTATGAGATTTGATGAGAGATTTTGATGTATCTTGTATGAGGGTGTTACCAAGTTTTGGTGGGTTGATTTACATTATTTTTTCTCACATGATTTCACTCATAAATTGCATGATTTTAAACTAGCTTTTCACATCTGCCAAGTGTTTGATAAAAATATTTTGACAAGGATTTTTAGAGTTTTTGATGATTTGATGCATGATTTTTACAAGTCTGGATTGTTAATGCATTATTGAGTTCTTATGCTAAGGTTTGTGCTCTTGTGTATTGTGAAGCCTAACAGAAGGGGTTATGAATTATGTTATATCCTTTTTACCCTCTAGTACAAGGACGGATTTCTACGTGAAGGGGTTATGAACTATGTTGTCCACTATATACTCATGTACGAATCAATGCTACTTACTACCTTTTATCTATATGAAGGGGTTATGAACTATGTAGTACACCTTACCCTCACGTGTGATTTGATGTTATGCAATATCTTTTACTTATATGAAGGGATTATGAACTATATGGTACGCCTCACCCTCATATGCGATTCAGTGTTATATACTCACATATAGGGGTTATGAACTATGTGGTACAACTCACCCTCATGTGCAATTTAATGTGTTGTATTATCCCATGCTTACATTTAGGGTTTATGACCTATGCTACTCTTCTACCCTATTGTACTACCTATAACCTTCTACAAGGGGTTATGACATATGATATATCCCTCACTCTCTAGTATAAGGTAGTTAGATGATCTATTTATATTACTTTATGGTGTTAAACAAGATATGCTAGTGCGATTATTCTTAAACATATTTCATCCTACGCATTGATTACACATGGCATATTACGCTTATGTTCATTGATTATGATTAAGAATCTTGTTATTATGACTTATGATTCTTGTTGCATTACATCCCACATACTTTATGCATTAAACATAGTAACACATACTCTATGTCTACATGATGCTACCACGTAGGAACCGGAGACCCTCATGATCATCCTCCACGTGGCTAGTTTGATATCTTGAAGATAAGCTTTGGTGAGTCCTCATGTTCGGGGACACTAGCTATGGTACTCTTGTTCTTTTTTTATCTCCTTATGTATGATAGTTAAAAATATGAGGGTGAGCTCGGAAAGTGTATTGGGCCGTGCTCAAGTTTATGTTTAGAGGTGTTGTTGGAATAATTGAAGTACTCCTGCTTTGGGCCTTGACTCTTCTATGATTTACGACTATTTGACTATTTCACTTAGTCCCAAATTCCCTTATTTATACTATTGTTTTATCTTGCTTACGCTACCAAGGATGTATGTATGATGTGTTAAGAGGTTTGTTTGGGTTCCCTAGGGTTCCCCATTCACCGTTTCACGTCTAGGCCTTAGTTTGGGTCGTGACATCTATAACTCACAAAACCCTTTCTAAAACCTCTCTAAGACTCTATCAATTCTCTCATTCAAATCTAAGGATTTCAAGCTCAATTTTGGAACTCAAGGACTCATAACCACTTCTGTCACGCCCCAAGTCTCATTAGAGCGGACTGGCACCCATTGCCGATAAGGCCCGGGAGAACCAACCTGTAACTATGCGCTTACGATACGTATTATGAGGGGTTTCTACCTTTAGCATGCCTTAAAGTAGATAAACAGTGATAATAAGCCAAAAGGAAATGCATATGACTAGGCCGTTGGGGCCGCGGTGTCTTAAGTATGAGACATGACTTCACTTTTGCTTTACATAGTCTACAAAGCCTCTAAATAAAGAAGAACATTTGATAAGGGTCGGGACAGGCCCCGCCTCAACTAACTATACAATATAAACATAAGCTCTAGACATATACAAAGCCCGGAAGCAACCTGGAGCTTGATGACAGCAGCTGAATATTCTGTACTCCTACTGGGAGATCTACTAGCACCTGTACCTGCATTTTTATTTCAAGCTCTAAGTCTACTTCAAGTTCATTTCAATGAATTCAAGGTTTAAGGTATGTGGGTCTTCATCCATGGGTCCTTTCACTCATGGAGTCCAACCTTCTTCTTTTTTATGAAAATTGCATGTTTTCAAGTTGTATTACTTATGTCTATCTATTATTATGAAATATAAACATAAATCATGTTGTGGTTTTTCCAAGTATTGATTTATTATGCATGAATGTCACGACTCAAACCAAGGGCCTAGATGTGTCACGACAAATGGGAACCCAAAGCAGACCCCAAACGAGCCTCTTAGAATATCATTTACATATCCGTGGTCATGGAAGAAATTAAACAACAATAAGAGAATAGAAATAAGGATAGAGGGACTAAGGGAAATCTTTAATAGTGTAGATCATCAAAAGAGTCAAGCTTAGGCATAATTACATAACGTATCCAACAATACCTCAAGCTTCGATTGAGCAGGGGCCAAGACACTTTTTGGTCTCAGTCTTTTATTATCAAAGTGCAACATAAGTAAAGAGAAAAAGTAAGAGGGCAAAGCTAGTGTCCCCAAACTTGAGGACTCATCAATAGCTTATCTTCAAAATAGTCAACTAGCCATGGGAAGGATGATCGTGAGGAAATTTGATTCCTACATGGTATCATCATATAGGCATAGAATATGAGTTTGTACTTTTGAATGTACTAACTATGTAGGATGCAGTGCAACAAGAGATAGGCAACTTAATCAAAATGCATAATCATAAGCAACAGATAGTATATTAGCAACATGGCATGCATAGTTAATGTTTAAAATAAAATACGCTTATATAGAACATAACACATATGTAGGAAGAGACCATCATCATAGACCAATCAACTAGTTCTTGGAATCCAAGGCGTACCACCTCCTAGGAAGGCGATTGAGGTATCTACCCCTCGATTGGTAGATGGGCATAGCAACCCCCATCAATGTGGTAAAGTTGTATACCCTCAACATGGAAGGTGGGCATAGCACCCCATATTATAGTGGTTAAGGTATATACCTCTTAATTATTAGCACCTTCTATCATAGTGGTGAAGGTCTATGCCCCATAACTTGTAGATGGAAATAGCACCATCCATCATAGCGATTGAGGCATAGCACCCCTCAACAAGGTGTGGTCAACTTGCAACACTATAGGTACTTTTAATGAAGCCGACACATAAATACATTACTTTCAACATCATAGAGTAACTTTACTCATAGGCTATGCAATAGATCTTTAATAACTCAAGAACCCTAAATCAGACATTTTATCAAACACTTGACGGGTGTGCAATGCTAGTTCAAAATTTATGCAATTCAAGAGTGAATCGTATTAGAAAAAATGTAAATCAACCCACCAACACTTATTAATACCATCATGCAATATACATTGAAACACTTCATGAAATCTCATAATAATCATAGATTCATAGCTCAAAACATGCTTAAACAATCACATTTTATGAAACCCCAACATAGTGTATATTCAAATTTCATAACAGAAGATACCCATAAATAATCAACTTGAAAACATGCAATTTACATGAAAAAGAAGGTAGGGAACCATGGGTGAAAGGACCCAATAGATGAAACCCACATACCTCAACATTGGAGATTTCCTTGATGAAGATTTGAATGAGAACTTGAAGCTTGAATGAATTCCTTAAGATCTGGAAGTGTGTTTGGGATACTTGAAATGGGCTGAAATATTTTGCTAAGTGTTTGAGAGGGTTTTGGGGAATGTCTTGAATGTTATGGGATTGAAAAATGACTAAGTATAGGTCTTTAAATTCATAGGAAGGCTTAGGCCCAAGACCCCAAGGTGTTAGGTTGAAACAACAAAACTGACTACAAAATACATTGCTCCACGATGCGGACTGCCACTGCTTTGAACAAACTTGGGAAAATCAAATTTTAGTATGGTTGCTCTAAAATTGGGGTTAGACCTATTCCTAACTCAATTGTTCCCCCAATTAAGAATTTTAAGTAAGTTTTTTGATGTCACACATGGATTTTGAGACATAAGAAAATTACAATTATGGGCATTTCCGAGGTACATTTGCAGGCACTTTTTGAGGCATTTCAATATCTCCCCCTTGGGAATGTCGTCCCCGAATGTCAAAGAATCATAGAAAAGAAGAGTAATCATGATAGAATCAGCCCCAACAACAATGCAACAATTCAACTAACTACCATTTTCAAAAGTATCAGAATAAGTGTCAAAATCACCATGAACTTGTCAACATAAACATGAATGCATGCAAATGACATAAAGGCTGATACGTTAGACTTAAAATCACATAGGGAACTTGATGTAGTATATTAGGCTTGAGTGGAATGGAAGAGATAGGGGTGTCACTTTTACATGTCCGCCTCAGCTTCTCATGTAGCACTCTCAACTTGTTGGTCTCTCCAAAGAACCTTGACAGAAGCAACATCCTAGTTCCTCAACCTCTTCATTTGTCTATCCAAAATTTCTATTGGGACATCTTCATAAGTCAAATTGTCTTCAACAACACCCACAACATTAAGAGGTACAATAGTAGTTAGGTCACTCACACACTTCCTCTACATAGACACATGGAAGACCAAATTAACCATATTCATATCACTAGGCAACTCCAACTCATAAGCCACCTTATCGATCCTCCTTAACACTATATAAGGACCCACAAATCTTGGACTCAATTTAATCTTTTCACCAAAATAAGCCACACACTTCATGAGTGAGACATTCAAATATACCCAATCACCAACCTTAAATTCAAGCTTCCTTCTCCTTACATCGGCATATGAATTTTATCGACTTTGGGCTGTTTTCAACCTCTCCCTTATCAACCTCTCCTTCTCTATGGTCTCCATAAACAAATCCGGCCCTAACTAAGTCATCTCCCCTACCTCAAATCCTCCAACTTAGGACCTACAACATCTACAATAAAGATGTCAAAAGGAGCCATACGAATGCTAGAATGATAGCTATTGTTGTAAGAAAACTCAATGAGTGGAAGATGATCATCCCAACTACCCTTGAACTCCAAAAAACAAGATCTAAGATTATCCTCAAGAGTTTGGATAGTTCGTTTAGCTTTTCTATCCATTTGAGGGTGAAAGGCCGTACTAAGCTTTACCTTCGTTCCTAGACCTCTTTAGAAGGACCTCCAAAAGTGAGAAGTTAATTGAGCACCATGATCCGACATGATAGACAAAGGAGCCTCATGTAATCTAACCAACTTATGAATATACAGTCTAGCATAATCTTCGGCACCATAAGTAGTCTTAACCAGTAGGAATAAGCTGACTTTGTCATTCTATCAACCACAACCCAAATGGAGTCAAAATGCCTTCTAGTCTTAGGCAATCCAACCATAAAATCCATGTTATTTTCTTCCCACTTCCAAGTATGAATCTCTATATCTTGGGATAGGCCACCCAGCCTTTGATATTCGGCTTTGAATTGTTTGCAATTATGATAACTGGATGCAAACTTCGCAATATCTCTCTTAATGTCACCCCATCAAAACACTTCCCTCAAATCTTTATTCATCTTGGTAGAACTGGGGTGAATAGAATAGAAAGAATTATGAGCCTCATCTAAAATTGCCTCTTTCAAGTCATCCACACTAGGAATACACAACCTACCTTGGTACCTAAGGGCACCACTCCCCCTTGGGAGAAAACTTCCACCTTGCCATCTCTCACCAACGCCTTCAATTCTAACAAGGAGGGGTCAAGATCTTTCTTTGCCTTCGCCTCCTTAATCAATGAAGATTTTGAGCCATCAATAACCACAATACCACCATTTTCAACCTCTTCCAACCTAACTCCCAATCTAGCCAACCGATGAACCTCCCTAGCCACTTGTTTGCCCCCACCATCAACATGTGCTGGGCTACCCGTACATATCCTACACCAAGCATCAGCCACAACATTGGCCTTACTGTGGTGATAATGTACACTCATATTATAATCCTTAAGAAGCTCTAACCACCTTTTTCGTCTCATGTTGAGATCTTTTTGGGTGAACACATATTGGAGACTCTTATGATTGATGAACACATCAACATGAACCCATACAAGTACTGGCGCCAAATTTTCAAAGAAAATACCATAGCGGCTAATTAAAGATCATGGGTAGGATAATTCTTTTCATGCACTTTAAGTTTTGTAGAGGCATAAGCTATCACCTTACCATTTTTCATCAAAACATAACCCAAATTAATTCGTGAGGCATCACAATACACAACAAACCCCTCTAATCCCTCTGGTAAAGACAACATAGGAGTGAAGATAAGCTTATCCTTCAAAGTTTGGAAAGCCTTTTCACACTTATCGGTCCACATAAACATTGCCTTCTTTTTGGTCAATGTAGTCCTGGGAGAAGCAATAGAAGAAAACTCATTCACAAACCTCCAATAATAACTCGTTAAGCCCATGAAACTTCTAATGTCCGATGGAGCCAAAGATCTAGGCCAATTTCTAATTACCTCCGTCTTCCTAGGATCCACCTTAATACCATCACCCGATACACATCACCTAGGAAGGCAACCTCTTTCAACCAAAACTCATACTTCTCATATTTGGCATACAACTTCTCCCCCCTTCAAGATTTGTAACACCACCCTTAAATGATCCTCATGCTCCCCCTCAATATAGGAATAGATCAAGATATCATTAATAAATACGACCACAAACAAATCAATTTATGTTTTAAAGACCCTAATCATAATATCCATGAAGATAGTTGGCACAGTGGTCAACCCAAAAGATATAACCATGAATTCATAGTGCCCATATCTAGTCTGGAAGGCCATCTTGGGAAAGTCACACTCCCTGACTTTCACTTGGCTATACTCGGACCGAAGATCAATTTTGGAGAAGTGACTAGCCCCTTAAAGTTGTTCAAAAAGATCATCAATCCTTAGTAGATAGTACTTATTCCTAATGGTGACTCTATTAAGTTGCTTGTAATCAATACACATTTGAAGAGAACCATCCTTCTTCTTCATAAATATCACTGATACATCCCAAGGTTATTGGCTACACCTAATAAAACCCTTCTACGAAAAGTCCCTTAATTGCTCTTTCAACTCTTTCAACTCCGCCGGGGCCATACGGTAAGGGAATAGAAATGGGTTGAGTATCGAAAAAGAGGTCCATGCCAAAATCTATTTCTCTTTTGAGAGGAATACCGGGAAGCTCATTAGGAAAGACAAAGGAACTGATTCACCACCGTGACTGGCTCTATAGGAAGGAGTTTAGACTCAACATCCCTAATCCTCACAAGATGATAGAGGTACCCCTTAGAAATCAACTTTTGGCCTTTAATGCATGAAATAAACCTACCCTTGACCCCACCTCATGACTCTTCCACTCAAGGATGGGTTCACTCAGGAATTGGAATTTAACCCTACATGTTTCTACAATCAATAGAGGCATAACATGCATGCAACCAATCCATCCCAAGAATGACATCAAAATCCACCATATCAAACTCAACAAAATTCCAAGGCAACATCTTATGTAAAATGAAAATGGGAAAATTTTTATTGACCCTTGTAAAAACAATGGATGTACCAATAAGAGTAGACACCTCTTAAAGCTCACATAATAATTCCAGTTCAACATCAAACTTTTTGACAACAAAAGGAGTAACAAAAGAAAGAGTGTCACCCGGGTCAATCAATGCATATAAATCATAATCAAAGACTATTAACATATCGATGACGACATTGGGCACATCATTAGCCCTTTGCCTCTCTTGAAGAGCATAGATCCGATTGTACCTTTGGGCACCACCTTGTTTACCTTCTCTTCCCATAAGAATCACATTCGGGCCTCATGCTTGTAGATGGCTATCTCTACCCTTATGTTGTGCACGTGGACAATCAGCCTTATGACCCACTTCACCACACCTATAATAAACATTAGTATCCTTCAAACATGGGCTATCATGGCCTCTACCAAATCATGGGCACATAGCATTAGATACCACATCACCACCACTTTAGACCCTTGGGTTGTCATTAGAAAACCTTCTAGTAAGAGCATTTGAAGAACCATTGCCTTGATGGAACCGGCCACCCTTGGGACATTGGAATCTACTCTAAAAATGGGCCCTCTTACCCTTATTACCCCTTTTCTTTCTCAACTTTTCCCCCTATAATAGTTCGGAATAAGTCATGAGGCGGGATAAGTCTGTATCACCTATCAATATGGCAGGACGACATTCTTCATTTACTAAGTCGGACACATCGATCATAATCTTGTTCATCCTAGACCTTGGGTCGGCCACAAATTGTGGAACATATTTGGAGAGTTGGTTGAACTTGAGGGCATAGTCCCTTACACTCATGGACCCTTGCATCAAATTCATGAATTCCACCATTTTGGCCTCTCTTAGCTCAAGAGGTAAGAACTGATTGAGAAATGCCGCCTTAAACTCCTCCCAAAGGATCATATTATTGTTCCCCTTCTCCTCATTCCATTTAGTAAATCATATTTGGGCCACCCCTTTGAGTTGATAGACTGTCAACTCCATTTTATCGTCCAATCTAACACCTATGATAGGCAACACTTTGTACACTTCATCAATAAATTCTTGAGGGCCCTCATCCACTTTTGACCCATGGATTTGCGGTATATTCATCCTCATGAAGTCCCTTACCGTAGATGCCGGAGTAGGAGTATCAGGGACTTGGGCCCTTTGGTCGATTTGATTAGTCATAGCTTGTGCTAACATGGCAATATCATCCTAGAACCCTTCATGAGCCAGTTGTTCTTCGGGCGTACGAGATCTTCTTCCTCTTGTGATAGGCATGATCCAGCATAGTAAAGAATATTTATTAGGGGAAAGTCTTATCTTAACTTTTAAAGTACGACATAGATCAAGAAGAAGGGAACCATTTCCTAAAACGCATCATAGCCTCTTATTCATAATTGTGGTGCACTTCAAAAGCATGAATAAGATCTAATCGACACAGTGTGTTAGATGCTGAGGAACATTAGCAACCTAATGCTCTGATATCAAGTTTGTCATGACCCAATCCTAGGGCCTAGACATGACATATTGTATGGGAACTCAAAGGAGACTCCAAACAAGCCTCTTAGCATATCATTTACACATCCTTAGTCGCAGAAGCAATTTTAAAACAATAAGAGAATAGGAATAAAGATAGAGGGACTACGAGAAATCTTTAATAGTAAATATCATCAACAGAGTCAAGCTTAGGAATAATTTAATAACTTGTCCAACAACACCTCTAGCATATATTGTGTGCGGGCCAAGACAGTTTTTGAAGTCACCCTTTTAGTATAAAAGTGCAACATAAAGAAAGAGAAAAAGAAAGAGTGCAAAGCTAGTGTCCCCGAACTTGTGGACTCACCAATAGTATATCTTCAAAATAGTCAACTAGCCATGGGAGGATGATCGTGAGGGGTCCAACTACTACATGATAACGTCATGTAGGAATAGAGTATACGTTAGTATATTTGAATGTATTAAATATGTAGGATGCAATGAAATAAGAAATAGGCCACCAAATCGAAATGCATAATCCTAAGCAAGAGATAGTATATTAGTAACATGACATGCATCATCAATGTTTGAAGTAAAACATGCTCATATAAAATATATTACATGTGTAGAAAGAGACCATCATCATAGGAAAAGCAACTAGTACATGGAATTCAAGGCCTACCACCACCTTGGAAGGGGAATGAGATATATACCCCTAAATTGATTGATGGACATGGCATCCCCATCAAGATGGTCAATGTATATACCTCTTGACATGGTAACACCTCCCATCAAGATAGTCAAGGTATATACCCCTTAACTTGTTGATGGACATAGCACCCTCCATCATAATGGTCAAGGTATATACCCCTTAACTGGTAGATGGACGTAGCACTCTCCATCATAGTGGTTGAGGCATTGCACCACCTCAACAAGGTTGGCCAGATTGCAACACTATAGGTACTTTTCAGGAAGTTAACACATAAGTACATTACTTTAATCATCATAAAGTCACTTGATTCAAAGGCCATGAAATAGATCATTAATTACTCAAGAACCCTAAATAAAACATTTTATCAAACACTTGGAGGGTGTGTAATGCTAGTTAAAAATCATGCAATTCAAGAGTGAAATCATATGAGAAAACTTAATGTAAATCAACCCACCAAAACTTGGTAACACTATCATTCGATATACACTGAAACCCTTCATCAAATCTCATAACAGATCATAGATTCATAGCTCAAAACATGCTTAAACAGTCACATTTAATGAAATTCCAGCATAGTTTATATTAAAATTTCATAATAGAAGATACCCATAAATAATCAACTTGAAAACGTGAAATTTACATTAAAAAGAAGGTTGGACACCATTGGTAAAAGGACCCAATGGTTTAAAACCACATACCTCAACTTTGGAGATTTCTATGATGAAGATTTGAATGAGAACTTAAAACTTGAATGAAATACTTAATATCTGGAAGTGAGGTTGGGACGCTTGAAATGGGGTAAAATATTTGGCTAAGTGTTTGAGAGGGTTTTGGAGAATATTTTGAATGATATAGGGTTGAAAAATGACTAAATATAGGTGTTGTTATGGATAGGAAGGCTTAGGCCCAAGACCCCCAGGCCTTAGGCTGAAACAACAAAACTAGCAACAAAATACACTACTGTGGGACGCGGAGCCAACGCGAACTGCTACTGTTTTGAGCAAACTTGGGAAAATTAAAATTTTCTACGATTGCTCTAAAATTGGGGTTAGACCTATATCCCGCTCAACTTTTTCCCCGATCAAGAATATGAAGTCGGATTTTCAATATCACGCATGAATTTTGAGATATAAAGAAATTATGATTATGGGCATTTTCGAGGCACATTTTTGGGCACATTTTGGGGCTTTCAATTAATGTCTATTTCAATCTTGTTCCATGAATTAATTTTATCTATTGATACTATGCATGTTTTGAGCTATGAAACTATGAACTATGAGCTTTTGTGATGAATTTCAAGGTACTCTACAAGAGTGTTTTACTATCATGTTAGTTGTTTTATTTGCATTGAGTTTACTCATCTTGTTTTACTCTTGAATTGCATGATTTTGAACAAGTATCATAAACCTACCATGTGTTTAATAAAATTACATGACAAGAATTCTCAAGTTATTGGTGATCTACTACATGATTTACAAGTCAAGTGACTTTATGATGATTAAGGGCTTCAAGCACGTTTGAATTAACAAAAAGTATCTATCATTTTACAAGTATCGAGTTTAGCCATATTTCAAGATTTTACCTCTTATAATCCATTCATGTTAAAGCAAGGGTTCATGTATGATTATGATCTACTAGCATGGTCAAGTTAGATTCACTACTAGAGGTCAAGCATGTTTATGAGCTACTCAAGTCATGTTGTCATGTCTCTTACAAGTTATTCATGTTATGATTAAATTATGATTATTTCAAGTACCTCGTGGGATTTGACATAGCACCAATTGAGCCTTAAGATTGGGGATTGACTCAAAGGGTCCTTATATAGGGTCCTTAGTCTTTAAATTATGTTCCACCATAGGATTATGATTATTACCCTTGTTATACTAGTGAATCCATCTAGTTATACCACACTTTGTTGAGGGGGTGACGTGCCTAAGATTATTCATTATATGGTTTACCATGGCAAGTAGACCACACCTTATCGAGGGGCTGACATTCCTTGATCACCTTGTTAAGGGGGTGACATTCTTCGATCACCTTACCAAGGGGGTGTCATGCCTCGGATTCCAAATAGTAGCTCGCATGGTCTATGTCGGTTAAGGTCTCTTCCCACATATGTATTGTGTATTATGTAAGTTTGATTATTTTACGAGCATGGGTTATTACAAACATTAATCAAACATGTTATATTGAGATTATATCTATTACTTATATGTATGCATTTCGAATATGATGACGTACATCCTTGTTACATTGTATCACTCATACTTAGTACATTCAAATGTACTAAAGCATGCCCTATGCCCATATGATATCACAATATAGGAACCAAAGCTCCTTCTGATGATCCTCCTCCACGTGGCTAGTTCAGTTCTCAGAGAAAGCTTTGGTCAGTCCTCAATTCTGGATAATATCTACATATTTCATATTATGTTGAGACTCCTTCTTATGTTAAATACTTATTATTATGAGTGTGAGCCCAAGAGAGTCTTCACCCTCGCTCCATTCCAAAGTAGAGGTGTTTTTGGATACTATATGTGAATATGCTATGAGCTAGAATCTTTTATGATTATCTGATTATCAAAGACTTCCCTTAGTCCCATTTCCCTTTTAATTATATCGCTTCTTGATGTTTGTCTTGATTGTGCGACCAAGGGTGCATGAATGATATACTATGATGCTTGTTTGTGGTCCCTTTGGGTTCCCCAATTCACCGTGTCACGTCTAGGCCCTAGTCTTGGATCGTGACAAGATTGGTGTTCGAGAACTAGGCTATTAATGGTCATCATAAATCCAACACACTACATCAATTAGAGTCTTATTTAGGATTGTGAAGTGCGCCACAACTATGAATAAGAGACTATGAGGCATTTTAGGAAATGTTTTACTTCTTCATGGTCTATATCGTGTTTTAGATGTAAATATAAGGCTTTTCCCCTAATGAATGCTCTTGTTTCTTCTAGATCATGCCAATACTAAGAGCAAGGCTAAGGAAAGCCCGTACTCCTGAGGATCTACCGGCCCCTCAAGATCCTCAAGATGGAGGGGTAGCCCAAGAAGAGTTTCGGGATGCCATCACAAATTTGACCCATGCTATGACCAACCAAATGAACCAAGGGGCTAATGCCCCTCATGATCCTACTCCGACCAGAATGGTGAGGGATTTCACAAAAATGAATCCGTCGGAGTTTCATGGGTCCAAGGCAGAGGAGGATCCCCAATAGTTCATCGATCAGGTGCATAAGGTGCTACCTATCATGGGGGTTAATTTGGAGGAGAAAGCAGAGTTAGTAGCCTACCAACTCAAATGTATGGCCCAAATTTTATTTACTCAATGGAAATTGGGAAGGAGAGATGATGACGCTATTCCTTCGGAGGTATTCGAAGCTGCATTCCTCAATCGGTTCGTTCCTATAAAGTTAAGAGAGGCTAATATAATGGCATTTATGAACCTCAATAAAGACTCCATGAGTGTGAGGGAGTATTCCCTCAAGTTCACCAAGCTTTCCAAGTATGCTCCACATTTAGTGGTCGACCCTAGAGCTAGAATGAAAAAACTTGTGTTGGGAGTGTCCGACATGGTTAATGAAGAGTGTCATATTTCCATGCTAGTGAGTGATATGGATTTTTCTTGGCTCATGACATATCCCAAACAACTAGAGGGGAAAAGCTCAGAAAGAGAAGAAGTGGGGAGTCCAAGAGGGCTTGATTTGAAGGTAGTTTCCAAGGTTCTAAGGGTGGCCAGTTTCCTCAAGGTCACAAGTTCCAAGACCAAGGACCTTCCAATGCTCCTAACTAGAGGTTTTCTAATGATAACCAAAGATTCCAAGGTGGTAATGGTGGAGTGTCTAATCTTAAGTGCCAAAGATATGGTAGAAACCATGGTGGCCCATGTCTGAGAAACTCTAATGCTTGTTATGGTTGTGGTGAAGTAAGTCACAAGGTTGTTGATTGTCCTCATGCTCAAAACATAATAGTGATAGTCATCCTCAAGGCCAAGGTGCTAATGTGGGTCAAAGGGAAAAAGGATACCAATAAGGGGGTAATCCAAGGCTAAATAGGTTGTATGCTCTCCAAGGAAGGCAGGGAGTGGATGAGCTGTCCAATCTTGTAACCAGTATGGTAATGGTTTTTGATTATGCTGTGTATGCTTTGATAGATCTGGGTTCCACTCTTTCTTTCATTACTCCTTTTGTTTTCAAAAAGCTTCATGTGAGTCCCGAATTGTTCTGTGAACCTTATGAAGTGTCTACCCCATTGGGAAGTCCATTTTTACTAAAAGACTCTATAGAAATTATCGTATGTTCATATTTCATAAGATAGTGCCATATGATTTAGTTGAATTAGATATGGTGGATTTTTTTCATTATTCTTGGGATGGAATGTTTATATGTATATCATGCATCTATTGATTGTAGAACTTGTAAGATTAAATTCCAGTTCCCTAATGAGCCTGTCCTTGAGTTGAAAAGTCATAATGTGGTAGTCAAGGATATATTCATTTCTTGTCTGAAAGCCCAAAAGTTGATTTCTAGCAGTTGCCTTTATAATCTTATGAGGGTTACGGATGTTGAGTCTGTTCTTTCTATTAGGTCGGTTCTGGTGGTCAATCAGTTTCTTGATGTCCTTCTCGATTAGCTTCCCGATGTTCCTCCTAAAGAGAAATTGACTTTGGTATAGACCTCCTTCCTAATACACAAGCCATTTCCATTCCCCCTTACCATATGTCCCGGGTAGAATTGTAGGAGTTGAAGGATAAATTGAGGGTTTTGCTAGAGAAGGGATTCGTAAGGCCCAGCAAGTCACCTTGGGGTGCACCGATGTTATTTATGAAGAAAAAGGATGTTTCCTTTAGAATTTCCATTGATTGTCAGCAACATGATAGGGTTACCATAAAGAATAAGAACCCTCTACCACGTATTCATGACCTATTTGATCAACCAAAAGGGGCTAGTCACTTTTCTAAGATTGATCATCAGTCCGGATACCACCAAGTGAAGGTGAGCGAGTGTGATATCCCCAAGACAGCTTTATGAACTAGGTATTGACACTTTGAATTTTTGGTAATATGTTTTGGTTTGATTAATGCACCGACTATATTTACAAGTCTCGTGAATAGGGTCTTCAAACCCTACCTTGATATGTTTGTGGTGGTCTTTATTGATGATATATTTATTTATTCTTAAAGTGAGGAAGAGCATGTGAATTACTTGATAGTGGTGTTGCAAATTTTGAGGGATGAGAGGTTGTTTCTTGAATATGAAAAGTGTGAATTTTGGTAGGAAGAGGTTGCTTTTCTGGGGCATGTAGTGTCGGGTGATGGCATTAAGGTGGATCCTAAGAAGACTGAAGTGATAAAAAATTATCCTAGACCCTTCACTTCATCGGATATTAGGAGTTTCTTTGGTTTGACGGGTTACTAGTAGAGATTTGTGAATGGGTTCTCTTCTATTGCTTCACCTATGACAAAGTTGACTCAAAAGAAGGCAATATTTTTTTTGACCAATGAATGTGAAAAGAGTTTTCAAACTTTGAAAGATAATCTTGTCTCCGCTCCTATCTTGGCTCTACCGGAAGGTTGGAAGGGTTTGTGGTACCTCAAGAATTGGTTTGGGTGTGTTTTGATGCAAAATGGCAATGTGGTAGCATATGCCTCGAGGCAACTTAAGGTGCATGAGCGAAATTATCCCACCTATGATCTTGAATTGGCGGCCATGGTGTTTGCTTTGAAATTTGATGTCACTATGTTTTATGGGTTTATGTTGATGTGTTAACCGACCGCAAGAGTCTCCAATATGTGTTCACACAAAAAGATACTTAAGACAAAGAAGGTGGTCAGAGCTCCTTAAAGATTATGATATGAGTGTGTATTATTATCCCGACAAAACTAATGTAATAGCCAATTCCCTAAGTAGAGTGTCCATAGGAAGCCTATCTCATATTGATGTTGGTGGCAAGGAGGTGGCTTGAGAAGTTCACCGGTTGGCTAGGTTGGGGTTAGGTTGGATGAGGTTGAAAATGGTGGTCTAGTGGTTGTTGATGGTTCTAAATCTTTTTTGATTGAGGAAGTCAAGTCAAAACAAGATCTTCACCCCACCTTGCAAGAGTTGAAGGCCTTGGTGAAGGATGATAAATTGGAGGTTTTTTCCCAATGGGGAGACTGAAACGCCCCAAAAAGTGCTTGAATATGTTCCTTGGAAATGCTCATAATCGTAATTTCCATATATCTCAAAATTTGTGTGTGGTACTTCATATTCGTGATCAGGTGGCAAAATTGAGTGGGAAATGGGTATAACCCCTATTTTAGAGCAGTCATATAAAAATTTGATTTTCCAAAGTTGATGAAAAATAGAATCGATCTGCGCCCCTGGCACGACGCAGCCAGGGTGCGGACCAGTGTTAGTTTTGTGCAAGTTTTCCCATATCGATCCAAGCCTTTGTCCCTTGGTCCTAAGCTTTCCTATGAGTAAAAAAACCTATACTTAATCATTTTTCAACCCGATATCATTTAAGACATTCCCCAAGACCCTCTCTAACACTCATCCAAATATTTCACCAAAATTCAAGTGTTTCAAACTCATTTCTAGATTCAAGAAATTCATTCAAGCTTCAAGTTCTCATTCAAATCTTCAGGAAGGAAATCTCCAAATTTGAGGTATGTCGCTTTCAACCATTGGGTCCTTTCACCCATGGTGCCCAACCTTCCTTTACGAAGATTTGTATTTGCGACCTATATTTCCCCCAATATAAAGCTTCGTAAGGTGCCATCTTGATATTTTCATGGTAGCTATTGTAATAGGGAAACTCAATAAGTTCCAAATGGTCCACCCAACTACCTTTAAAGTCCAACGCACAAGCTCGCAACATATCTTCAAGTGTCTGAATTGTCAATTCTTCTTGACCGTCTGTTTGGAGGTGGACTGTTGTACTTAATTTCATTTGTCCCTAAACTCCTTTGGAAGGACTTCCAAAACTTTGCAGTGAATTGAGCTCCTCGGTCAGATATAATGGAGATTTGGACTCCTTGTAGCCTTACTATCTTTTTAAGGTATAGCTTGGCATATTCTTCAGTTGTATAATTACTCCTGACTGGTAAGATGTGTGCTGACTTTGTGAATCCGTCAACTATTACCCATATGGTGTCAAACTTCTGAGATGAGCGAGGCAAGACGGTAACAAAATCTATATTGATCATATCCCACTTCCATGTTGGAAGCTCTATACACTGCATATAACATCCTAGCTTTTGGTGTTCTACTTTCACTTGTTGGCAATTTGGATATTGAGCCACAACTTTTGCAAGGTCCTTTTTCATGCCTCCCCACCAAAATAGTCCTTCAAGTCATGGTACATCTTAGTTGATCCTAGGTGGATGGAATATCGCGAATGATGGGCTTCTTCCATTATCCTCTTTCTTAATACATTAACATCAGGCACATATAATCTATTTTGGTAGTAAAGTACTCCATTTTATATAAGGTCAAAGCCCTTTGTTGTACCCTGACTCTCCTTTTCCTTAAACTATTAGAACAGGATCCTCGAACTATTTTTCTTTCACCTCTATTACCAATGAAGAAGCTGCTGCATTTTGTACAATAACCCCTTCCTCTGGAGTTTCAAGAAGGCGCACTCCCAAACTAGCTTGCCGATGTGGATCCTTATCCACACCTTGACTTACCATAGCTTGATTACCAATATTCATGATTACATTACGACTCAAGACCATCGGCTACCACATTTGCTTTCCCTGGATGGTATAGTATATCAACGTCATAATCCTTTATTAACTCTAGCCATCTCCACTATCTTAAGTTTAGGTCTTTCTTCTTAAAGATGTATTGTAGGCTCTTATGATCAGTTCATATGTCAACGTGAACCCATACAAATAGTTATGCCATATTTTCAAAGCAAATACAATCGCTGCTAGCTCAAAATCATGAGTTGGGTAATTTTTCTCATGTGGTCGTAGTCGCCCAGACGCATAAGCAATTACCCTACCATTTTGTGTTAGTACACACCCTAAGCCAACTCCTGAAGTATCACAATACACTGCATACCCCTCAGTGCCTTCTGGAAGTACTAGCATGGTTACAAAAGTTAGCTTATTTTTCAGCTCCTGGAAGCTCCTTTAACATGCATCATTCCATTGGAACTTGGTTGCCTTATGTGTCAACTTTGTT